>CAUYSK010062819.1:0-212522 GCA_963575035.1 Avahi laniger
TCTATCTTCTTTTGAAAAATTTCGGTTCATGTCTTTTGCCTACTTTTTCATGGGGTTGTTTGATTTTTTTTTCTTGCTGATTTTCTGGGTTCTGTATAGATCCTAGTTATTAGCCCTTTATCAGATTTATAGCAATATAAAATTTTCTCCCATTCTGTAGGTTGTCTGTTGGCATTAATGATAGTTTCCTTGGCTGTGCAGAAGCTTTTTAATTTGATCAGGTCTCATTTATTTATTTTTGTTGTTGCTATGATTGCTTTTCGGGTCTTCTTCATAAATTCTTTGCCCAAGCCAATGTCTATAAGGATTTTTCCAACATTTTCTTCTAGAAATCTTATGGTTTCATGCCTTAGGTTTAAGTCTGTTATCCATCAGGAGTTGATTTTTGTGAGTGATGAAAGGTGCAGATCCTGTTTCAGTCTGCTGCATGTGGCTATCCAATTTTCCCAGGACCGTTTATTGAATAGGGATTTTTTTCCCCAGTGTATGTTTTTGTTTGCTTTGTCAAAGATCAGATGGCTAAATGAGGATGGTTTTATATCTGGGTTCTCAGTTCTGTTCCATTAATTTATGTCTCTGTTCTTGTGCCAGTATCATGCTGTTTTGATTACTATAACCATGAAGTATAGCTGGAAGTCTGGTAAATTGATACCTCCCAATTTGTTCTTTTTGTTTAAGGTTGCTTTGGCTATACAGGGTCTTCTCTGGTTCTATATGAAGTGTAGAGTTATTTTTTCTAGATCTGCAAAAAATGACATTGGTATTTTAATAGGGATTGCATTGAATCTTTAGATCATTTTGGGTAGTATAGACATTTTAACAATATTGATTCTGCCCAGTAAAAGAGATTTGGACCTTGACATTATGCATCATCTAAATTAGGATACTTTTACTTGTAATACTCAATAATTAAGTTGACTCGGTTTTAGCTAGGAATGAAAAGGTTCAAACCTTAACACATTTCAGAACCCTGGAAACAGCCATCCTAACTGAAGTTATGTTTTAACAGGAAAACGCTTCCCAGCATCGAGCTTATATCCCTCTGGATCACAGACACAAATCGAAACCAAGAATCCCAGGGTAAACTTATTGGTGAGCAAATGGCAGCAAGTCTGGCTCCTCGCATTGGAAAGAAGGAGAAAGCTCAATGATGCCTTGGACAGGCTAGAGGAGGTTAGAAAACTTACATACTCATTACCATGTTGCCCTCATTCACCATAACACATTGCAAAAATCTTGATTTTTTTTTTAATAAAACTTTTCTAATAATAGGTAAGCAAACTCTTGCTATCTGAGTACATGTTTTACTGCTACAGTGAATACCACAAGTATGTATGATTTTGTGGAAAATTGATATATGGGATTAGGGACTCAATAAAGTAAAAAGCTATTATATTTTAATAATTAGAAGCTGATTCCTTAAGAAAAGAGCTAGCATCATATAATGTTTGCTGGTAGTACTACCTGGAAAATACAATCATTTATATTTCAGATATTTTAATTATATATATCTTATGACCTAAGATTCATAATTTTAGATTCCAAAATTGGGAAATGTTTAGAAGTCTAGGGAGTTAAGAGAGGCTAATATTATAGAGGGGGAGAGAGCGAGGGGTCGGGTGAGTGCTATTGATCTGGGCCTGCTACTCCCAGGGAGCATGCCTCGTGGCAGTACTTTGGGGAAGACTGCCTTTGTGACAGGCATTAATCAGAAATTTTTGGTTTAAGTTTTTAGGAATTTTATTTATAAAGAAAATCAGCGATGATAATGAAATAAACTTCAAAGAAAAACTGTTTCTGAGTCCCCTTTGCAAGATCATACCTTTTTTTGAAATGACAAAGATGCATGTATTACCTAGAAAGTCATTTAAAGAATTTTATTCATATAGGGTAAGATATAATTTGAGCACAGAATTAACCAAAATACCTTCTGTCCTTTCTAGCTGAGAGAATTTGCTAACTTCGATTTTGATATCTGGCGCAAAAAATACATGCGGTGGATGAATCACAAGAAATCTCGAGTGATGGACTTCTTCAGGAGAATTGATAAAGACCAGGATGGGAAAATCACACGACAGGAATTTATTGATGGAATTCTTTCCTCAAGTAAGTCCCAAGGGAAGTGTCTGTAACTGATGTAATTTTTAAAGAAAATAAGCTTGTGTTACTAATACAACATCATCTTTAAAGTTGGCTCGGAAGCCACCACCTAAAGTGTCTTTGGTAAAATTTATGGCTGTGGAGTCAGGCACACTTACTAATTGTGCAACCACAGACATGTTCCTTCACTCCAGTGACGCCGTGTCCTCATTAGTATAATAAAGTCAATGAGATGTGATTCTTTAGTTTTTGTGTTGCCTAGCGTATAATAGGAAGTCAATAAATGCAAGCCCCTTTCTTTTTCATTCTAATTCACATTGTGATCTAACATTGTCGTTAATAGGAAATCAGAACTCTATAAAAATTCTTAAGATATCAGTCACCTTCTTGTTTGATGGTTCACTCATTTGTATATGATTTTCCTGCCAGATATTACTAGGCATCATTTTTGAAGTATTATTTCATACTAATTATTCTTTCAGTAGTAGTTGAGCCATACATAAAATTGCTGATACTAAACGGTTTTCAACCCACAAACACAACATTTTCATACGATTCACTCAAATAGTAATTAAAGATAAATTTGGATCATATGTATAGCTACCATTCAGTTTTTTAAAAAGGATTTTAATATATTCGATCAGCCACACCAAGATTAAAATGTGCTGTCAAGAATGTCTTGAGGCAGAATTAACAAGTTAGACTACTTACTCTTGTTTTGAAAATTTTAGAGTTTCCAACCAGTCGCCTGGAGATGAGTGCAGTTGCAGACATCTTTGACAGAGACGGTGATGGATATATTGACTACTATGAATTTGTAGCAGCTCTTCACCCAAATAAAGATGCATATAAACCTATCACAGATGCTGACAAAATCGAAGATGAGGTACTCATTAGCTTTCCACTGCCTAGAACAATAATAGTGTGTTCTGCTAGGATACCATGCACAATTCATGCAATCATTTTATTTATTTTCCACTTTAGTTGTTGTGTCAAAGTTTTAAGAATTCCACTATTGAATATTAACATTAAAGTGAATATTTCATCGTTGTTTTTGGCAGGTGACAAGGCAGGTAGCTAAGTGTAAATGTGCAAAACGATTTCAAGTGGAACAGATTGGTGATAACAAGTACAGGGTAAGTTTTCAAAATAACTTTGTAGTTCCTCTAAAGGATATAAACTGAAATGTGTATACAAGTTAATCTGCATTGTTTTCCAGAAATCCTCATTATTTATTTTACCTTATATCAAAATTTAATGGTATATGAAACCTCCCAACTTTTATCATTTTAAATTATATAAAGGTAGCCTACATTTTGTACATTAGGGTATATCTTTGACATTTACAACATGTACATTACTATGAAGTAGAAAATTATTCACAAGAAAACACTCAACTCTCATATATTTAGATTGTTTCATATTACTTTATAATATATTTTATTATGATTAGAGGTAAGTTTTCAGGTTTCTAACATCAAAGCTCTTCTAAACCAGAACCACAAAGTTAAAAATATTGACTCATAAATATGAAAAAGAGGCAATGTTTATTCCACTTGTGCAGTTATTTTTGCATTTATTCAAAATCTCAGTTAACTTGGTTCACCCTCTTCAAAACAGAACAATGTGACTTCATCACTCTTTATTTTTTTTTTCTCTTTTTCGGAACATCTCGTATCTGTAGTAGCTAGATAGGAAATGTGCTGAGTTTCCCTAATACGGTGTGTTTCTTGTACATGCAACAGTATTCATCTATACATTCAAATTTTTAACTTAAATTTTGAAATACTAAGATTTTAAAAAAAATTTCATGGAGAAAATTTTCTGATTATTTGGTTTCAAATTGGGATGACTGGGTGCTTGCACATCTCTAAACTAGATACTACATCCAGAAGCCCAGAGTGTGAGTATGTGTGTGTGTGTTCTAGAGTCATATAGAAAGTTTCCTGTTGAACTAATTGTGTCTTTCTTCCATTTTTCATTTTTTTTTATCAGTTCTTCCTGGGAAATCAGGTATAAACCAGTGGAATGTATTCTCAAGTTCCTGATGACTTTTTTTTAACTTTAATTCATAGTCATTAAAGCTTGCCATGGCCAATCTTCCCCATGCTGTCTCCCTAGCTACTACATTGTTGGTTGGCGTGGTGTCTCTGTAAGCGCTATAAGGGTCCTTGATCCAGGATTCCTTTTTGCCTTGTGTCTCAAAGGAGGAGATTACTTTTAAGCAAACCAGATAATGAATTGTAGCTTGGCTACCATGTTGCAATTTTCAATTCCCATTTTTTAGAATACTATTAGCATATATTTCATGCAAATTCTCATTGGAATACAAATTTGATTCTCCACACATCTCTGTGTAGCCTTACTGGTGTTTGACTATTTAGGACTTACGGTATACAGGTAGCGGAGGATGACCAGCATCTGGCAGTGACATGGGAAGAAAGAACACTGAAAGGTCTCCTTGGTATTCAGCCACGAATAACGTGTTCTCTTCACAGCAGCTATTTTCCACTCGTTCTAAATCATTGATTTAGGGCTTCACATTCTCTGAGTAGAAGTGTTAACCCTGCAGGTTTTAAGTGATGTCATTCCTTTTGAGGAAAGTTATCACATATAACTTACAGAAAATCTTAAAGTCACGTTTCACGCCATATTGACCAAATGTTTATATTGACATTTGAGGCAATATAAACTGTCAAGTGGCACTGCATCATGATCAGAATGTTGAAACTAAAGACAAGAAATACTGTTTTGATTTCAGCTTGTTCAAGAAGATTCTTTTTACTCTAAGCTTTTGGAAAGAGTCATGCTATCTACAGTATCTGACCATATCTATTAGATATTACTTTGCCACTTCATTTTTAAGCCATATTAAATCTCAAGTTTCAAATTATCTATTACTCCTATTTATTGCAAGCAAATAATGTATTTAAAATATAAATACTCAGTTGCTTTGAATAGATTTTTTTTTTAACTTTCATTAGTTATACTGTAATACATAACATGTTACTTTTCCATTTTTGTTATTTTCCGAGTCAGCAAATGGGATTGTCTCTTTTATTTGTGGAGAGAATGAGAGAAATATTTACCTCAAAAGGTTTTATTCACTAAAAGCACAAATAGCAATATTAGTCTATTTTTTATTGTCTCACGATTTAGCTATTGGGAAAATTAGGGAAATTCTGAAGACAATATTAGCTGTCTGGAGAATGCCCTCTTAAAATAAAATTGAAAATTATTCACATTTATTGGAATTGAAATATCATCTCTATAAAGTACCTTTAGTGGCTTCCTTAACACTTCTGTTTTGAGCACAATTGTGGGCCAAAATTATCTGGTTCCTTAAGGGTAATTTTCTTTAAATCCCCTTCTTTCCCTTTGCTTATGAGCAGCACCAAATTTTTTCTAACAAAATAAATATATCTTTTTATTTTAAAATTTTCATTTAAATTTCAGAAACAGTTTCAATTATAGGAAAGTCTAAGTCTCAGTGTTCGAAATCAGATTTAGAAATAGCAATTTAACAAGGTTTGATGGAAAACACATGAGTTCCTACTGGTGCATTTCACGTGCTTTCTAGGTCCTTCTGAGTTTGAGGATCCGGAATGGAACTTGGTTGGCTTTGTTTTAGGGTTCTCTTCCTGAAATTCAATGGCAAAACCTGTCGAAAAGTAACAGACTGTTTCTACTTTAGAGTTTTCTGTTTATCCATCATGACTTTAACAACATAGTCAAAGTCACAATTGCATTTTACCTGCTTTAAAGAGAATCTATTAATGTTTAATTGACTGCTCATTTTGCTTTGTTATCTTCTGGGTTGGCAACCATGAAATTCAGTCTGGTAGTTTTTATGAGTTGGACATAAGCCTATTAGAAATGATTTAAAAGTATAAAATGATTTCTCACAGGCTTTCAAAACAAATAAAGCTATGATTAGGAACTACCTGTAGTCTAGAAATTTATTCAGGACTTGGAGAATTTTTAGCATATCCAAGTGATTGGCGATCCATCTGAAAGGGCAAGACAAGGATGATTGCTTGTCAGGGTCAACCGTTATGGTACCAACAGCTGTGGAAGCTGCATCATTAATAATGTGCCCGTGACCATTCTAATATTACAGTAATCTGAAATGGCATATTAATGCAGCCTTTAACAAATTGGTTTACTAGATCATTAGAGATGCAAAAGTTTTAGTTGACTGTGAAATTTTTATTAGTCATACTCACACCTTTATTCTGCATACGTCAAAACTGCTCTTAGAGAAAACAAAATGAGCTTATGACAATTTCTCCCATATATTTTAGTGGAAAACAGTTTTAATGTAAAAGGTAGTTTTAATAAAGAGGAATCAAAGGGCATTAAATTTTCCTTAGTGTCATCTTATTTTGTATAAGCCCTGGACCAGTGGACCAGTATTTATTTTCATGGCTGTGTTTAATTTCTGGAAACATTTTAAAATTACTACCTTACTAATATTGTTTCTATCACAAGAAAGAAAAATAATTTGTAGACCAAAGCTTCAATATTATACTTGATAACCTTTGTAATCTTTTTTCAAACTGTTTCTTTGGGGCTAAAATCAGCATGCAGCAGTCTAACGCAGATCATTACAAACCCCCTTTTCTGAGATTTTACTAATCGCTATGAACTAAGCAAGACATTAGAGTCGGTTGCTTAAGCTACCGCAGATTGCACATCGTTGTTTAGTTTAGAATTATTGTTGACAATTAGAGGTTATTTCTGTCTTCACTGCACAGTTTGGAGACTCCCAGCAACTGCGCCTGGTTCGGATCCTTCGAAGTACTGTGATGGTTCGTGTTGGAGGTGGATGGATGGCGCTTGATGAGTTCTTAGTGAAAAACGATCCCTGCAGGGGTAAGGAGATGCTCATGTCAAGATAACAACATCATTACAGTGTAGCAATTTCTTAGTACTTTCCAGCATCAAAAACATACTGGGCATAATTTTGGTCATTTATTCCAATAGTGAATGTTTCACATTGGTCCGTCAGCCTAAAGTTCCCAGAGAACTTGTGGCAGTCATATAAACCATGTTCTTCTCATTGTTTTTTTTTTTTTTTTTTTTTAACTTCTTCTGGATAAATATGAGACAGGTGGGCAAGAAATACTAGAACGGCTTTTCCTGGTGAGATCCTCTGCGATTTTCTAAACAGTTACACCAACCCCAGAAAGGATTTTGTCCATCATTAAATAGCAAAGTAAAGTGAAAGAAAATTGAGTGAATGAAGCCTGAAAATACTGGATAGTAAAAGTTTAAAAGTCAAAGCTTTTATGAAATGAAGGGGAGGTGAGGAAAACAATACTTAAACAGTTTAAAAATAATACTCAACTAAGTTGACTCTCATTTTGAAGTTGCATATTAGAACATTAAAAATATAAACGTATGACACTATAGCTCTTTTCATATCTACCAGCCCAAAGGTCCTAGGTTAGCTTTTAATTTTCCTGTCTTTGGATCCTACAGTCAATTTTTGAATTCTTAATTGATTTATTAATACATTACAAGTGGTCACTGGATTGCCGTTTCTAATTAGGTACCATCTACTCAGTAGATCCATTTTTCTACCTTTGGGAAAAACAAACAATAAAATTGTTATGATTTTCTTTAACCTGTGAACTCATTTTAATCTTTCAAACAAACAAACAACAAATGTTTGTGCCAGTGCTGCCTATTTAGCCTGCCAAGTGGGAGGCCAGGGTTCCTCCGGTAGGGCCTTTTGGTTTTGGTGATGGTGTCACACTGGGTGTGTACCGGTCGGAGTTGGCAGGCCTCTCTGCCACGGCCACCAGGGGTTACTATACAACCTTATGCAGTAGCCCTGCTCTTTGCTGGCCAAAGATACTCCTGCAAGAGAAGTAGAATAAAAACCATTTTGTTTTATATTTTGAAAATAATGCAGCCGAGGGTGAAATGCAGTTCCATTTATGAAATGAAGAAATTAGAATGTGTAGTGTTCTTGGGCTGCTTAGGAAACTTAGTGTGACACAATCTTCCAGATACGTTTTTTTAATTCAGTCAAATCTTCGAGTGCTTCTTTTCCTGGTGCAACTTTTCTTCTAAAATGTGTGCTAAAGGCCGGATCTGAGCACCCTTTGCATTTTCAACTACTGTACTTTGTTTCTTCTTCTGCTAACAGTATTCTTTAATGTGATTGGTATCCTGTGTCATTTTTTCTAGTTCATCATCATGGGAGTAAAATGTTACGTTCGGAATCAAACTCTTCAATTACTACTACTCAGCCTACTATAGGTTGGCAACCCCTCTCTTTGCCTCTCCCCTCTTTCCTTTTCTCTTTCCTACTTTTACATTCTTGCTTTAATCATTTGTTTTAAAGTAACATGCTTCATCCATCGCGTATGGCTTAACTCATATCCAACTGAGCTGGTGCTTCCAAATTTAAATTCTGAAAATTTGACCCACTTTGGGTGTGTTGCAAAGGCAGGTGTCACGTAAGTGATCAAACACATGCTAACACGTTGCTCATCGGGTTCTTGTGGAGTGTTCTCCGTGTGCATATGTGTTTGTATGAGTGCTGCATCACTGATGACCCCACGGATCCTTGGGTCTGGTGTTTGTTATTGCATGTTGGTAAAACAGTTTTTCAAGGCATAAAATCAAAATACTAGCTGCCTCATTTAAGTGAAAAATCTGGAAGTTTATATGTTGTCATCATGACTAACAAGCCATCTCTCACTCTGTGTAATTCTATCGTTTAATTAATCCCAATATTAACATGCTGCCATTCTCCTGACCTCAATAGTACATGCAAAAGACACAGTCCTGCCTTACCGGCTTGTCTTCTCAGTGTGGTGAAAGGGAAATGAAACCATGTGGGCATCAGTAGCTGGTGGATTAACAATATTTTAGCATGAGCTTTCCATTTTCATGCTGACACTTTCTTTAATAGTGGTTATTCTTGCTGGTGTCTAGTGTTAGAATAAGCACACTTTTTTTTTTCCTTGCCCAACTCACTTGTATCCAAAAGGAATGCATTGGAAAGGAATGCATTTGACTTTTTGTTATGCTGAGTTGGAGGTGGCATGGCAAAAAGATGTTCTTGAAATTCTCAGCGTGATCTCTGGTGCCAGGTGGTTGTTCCTCTCATAAACGATTGAGTACCTCTTCTTTTCCTTCTCTTCTTCATGTGCATTGTTGCGTGTGTGATCCAGCCAAAGGAAGAACGAACATGGAACTGCGTGAGAAGTTCATTTTAGCGGATGGCGCCAGTCAGGGCATGGCTGCTTTCCGACCCCGGGGCCGAAGATCCCGGCCTTCGTCACGAGGAGCTTCCCCCAACAGATCTGCCTCTGTGTCCAGTCAGGCTGGGCAGGCGGCCTCCCCGCAGGTCCCTGCCACCAGCACACCCAAGGTAGGACTCGGGATAAAATCTGTTCCTCCTGCTATGCAGTCTTTGTCCTAGGTATATGTTTGAATGTTTTATTTAAGTCCCTAGAATTTGTAGGACTAGCTGTCTCCCTTTGTGTCCCTTCTCACGATATTGGAAATGAAGGATTTAAAAAATGTATATATGCTTTTGCCTAGTGGCCCATATACAGATGATCTGTATAGGGGCTTTGTTATCTTTCAGATTTTTTTTAAGCTGCTTTCATTTATTTTATTTATTTATTTTGGTGTATATGATTTACCATCAGATCTTTCCACTTATTTTTGATTATTATTATTATTACCTTAAAATATGACTCTTTGCTATGAATATCTCTTTCTGTGGCTTTGTTTTTTATCTGCTGTCCTTTACATTTGATTTGCCATTGTTCCATACAGATTCTCCATCCTTTAACACGCAATTATGGTAAACCATGGTTGACAAACAGCAAAATGTCAACTCCTTGTAAACCTGCAGAGTGCTCAGACTTTCCCGTGCCATCCGCAGAGGTATTGTAAGGCCCCAGAGTCTAGTCTTAACAATCTTCTTTAATTGAAACTATCACCCACTAACATTGCTTCACCACTCCCTTAATATAGGTACCTCTGATAATACCATGTGTGTCTTTGTATAGACTTCTATAAAATAAGAACCAACCTGGCAGTTCTTGGAAGACATGAAAATAAGGAGTTAACAGAAAAGACAGTTTATCGCTTTTTGAACAGTGTCAACCTGGCATAGTCACACCTGCAGGCACTATACCACCTTTGTTTTTTGGTTCTCACTCTATTCTCCCTTTATCTTTTGGGAGAGTAAAATACAGGGGATTATATCCAGATCTAAGTAAAATTTGTTTTAAAGCTTATGGTATGCTTTTGCTACTAGACATAATTTGGGCAGAAAATCCCTTTAGATGGGAGTAAGAGGCAGTATTATTTGCAAGAGAATCATTTAAACTGAAAGAATGCGTATCGAGTGGTCGCTGTGGGCGTGGTTCTTCTGAATTACAGTGCATTCACTTCTGCCCGAAAACACTGGGTGGATGTGACACAAGCTGTCAGTTATCAGCCCAGGGGTCAGTGAGGTGAGCTTAGATGTGAGGAAAGTTGTATGTCATTTTCAAAACGTAATGTATCTTTTGTTGATTTTAATAACTAATATCACTTAAACTCCAGCTTTCTAATATGGCATGATATATGGGGATAAAATATTTAGGTGATAGAAAATTTACCAAGACTAACTCATAGATCATTGACATTCAGTTGAAAGTCAACCACGTATCTTTCTAAGAAACTTCTCTGTGAAATGGCAAACATAGGCACCAAACAAATATCACCTATTTGATTAGAATTATAGTAATTAGGGTAAAAAAAGTCCCCAAGTACCTTTTTTTCTTGAAATTAAGGAGTATTTCATCTTAAGGATCAAGAATGTAACTTAACAGCCTGGACCCTTGTATAAAATGTCAGATAATAACTGTACACAGCCCTTCCTGCTTTCCAAACACTTTATCTATTACTTAATCCTCACATCAGTAATAAGCGGTAGGCAGAGAAAAGTTCCTTACTTTCATGACTTCATGGAAAGAAAGCCCTTTGCTGATAAGTGGGAGAATTGGGACCAAAACAACCCATTCTTCAGCATTTCCTTATTTCTTCCTCTTCATTCCCTCGAGCCCACCATTTCCATCCCTTCCCACCAAGTGGACAACGTTAGTATCATACGTTACATCTAAAGACATCTGTCATTTCTTACAGATCTACCGTAGCAAAAACTGAGAAAGGTTTAAAGAACCTCAAGTGACATTAACATTTGTTTTAAATGTTTAGGGCTATGATGCTATGTTAGTTTAAGTTTTTAAATAGTAGAAACTCCCCCAAATTAAAGACAACGTATGTTATTTTGACTAATGGAAAACTGTGTTTCATTTCAAAAAACCTCATAAAATGAAAACCAATCAACCACGCAAAAAAAAAAACCAGTTTGTTTCTGTGGAAGGGTCTGTGACAATAAAATAAAAACCATCAAGGCATTCTGAGAAGAATGATTTTGGTCTTTCAGGGTAATGCTACTTTGAGTGATATGTTTCACAAGTTGTAAGTTCTTACTCCCTCAAGGATTGTTGGGATTCTGTTTAAGTTAGGAATTTAACTAGATCAGTGTTGTCAGATCTTGAGCAAATGGGCCCTAATTTTTCACATTTGTAGAAAGGATATGAATTAAGTGAATGTGAAGATTATTGTGGTTATGAGAGTGAAAGTATTTTGAAAACTCAAGCATTCTATGTACACAAATCATACCTAAATACTACACCTAAGTATATGTATAGTATATATAGACGAATGATATGAATATGAATAAATGTAACTGATGTATCAGAGATCTTCCATATGCCTTATTAAACATTTTAAGCTATCTAATAAAGGTAAAATCAATTATTAAAAAATGCACACATCTAATTTGTATAGATTCGTTTCCTCCAGATAGATCCTTGGCTCTATTCATTGAGTATGCATGGAGGGATATTGCATCCCTTATATTCCTCAAGAGATTTATTTATCTTTTTAATTTTGGGAGACTTTTCAAAATGTTGTAGTGATCTGAAAAAATGCAGTGATTTTAGCCTTATAATAAAATCTCATAGATATGATTGTTTAGACATTTTTTTTTTTACAAAATCCTGTAGTATTTTTAAAGAATTTTCCCCAAATGTTGCCCTGTGTATCTTGTATGTAAAGACTGTAGAAGGTGATAGAGCTGTGAAGTGAAGTGATATGGTGCCGAGTTATAAAACGTCGCTCTTTTTTTCTTTTTGCAGTTCTGTTTGTTTAAATCATGGCTGCCCAGGCGTTATTTGTTTACTTGTCATTCTATCTCTGTTTATGTCTGCCTAGTTCCTTAAAAGCATTGGAGGCAGCAGACTATCCAAGCACAATTCTTCATTGGCCCTGCGTCCTCTCTACGCCATGCAGTCGCCATCTTTTTGCAAAAGTTTCCTAACTCTGTAATATTCACTGATGGTCTAAAAGATACTAATGTACTCACTGTTTAATTTGTCTTTCTTTCCTTGCCATCATTTTCGTACTCCATTGGGAATCTCCATTTTGTGTTTTCTCTTTAACCATCAATTAATTTTCTTTAGAAAGTTTCCTTTGAATTCTTAGAGAGAGAATAAGAAATTAGGGGAGAAAAACAAGTGAGAACCTCACGCCCCATTTAGTTGAAAAGTTTCTGCCCCTTCACTTCCTGAAGAGGTCTAGCAGAGGGTTTCCACCCATTTGTAAAGAAGTGGTGTTGGGGGAATATCATGGCACAGGAGCAATATCTTGAAATGTGTTGTCACTGGTTAAACACAGGGAACACCAATACAAGGAAGCAAGCTTCGACTCCCAGGATATTTATCAGGGAAAAGCTTCCACTCTGGGGAGGACAGTGGCTTGATAACAACTGCGGCTGCCAGAGTCCGAACACAGTTTGCTGGTGAGTGTGGTGCATTTCATTTTTTAATGACTTCTGCAGCATGATCATCTGAAAATTAAAGTCCCTTTTTCCTCCCTCCTTGGGGAAGAAATTACAAATCGACACTGCTGTATTCTTTGAAAATGGCATGTAGTCCCTGTCCTCCAGCAAAGGCAGGGGATAAATGAGTCATGGTAGCAACTGACTGAAAAGTCCCTTTTGGAAAGTGCCAAAGAAAGATGGAAGAATACTGTGAAACAGAAGAAAAAATATAACAGTACTCTACTCCTTCAAGGTGGAAGGTCTTGGCTGTTCTACCTACTCGAAGACTGCACAGGCAGGTCCCTGTTTCGGGTGGTTGGAAAAACTCAGCCACACTGAGCCTTACACCAGTGGGCCCCCCTCCCCAATTTCTTCACAGAATAGTGAACTTACTAACCCTTGGGTTCTGAGCTCAGCAAGAATGAAGCTTCTTTAAGGTTTCAAGTCTTACATTTCAAATTCATACATTCTTGCAGTTACCTGTTCTCAGGCAAGATTCACACCTAAAAGTTTGCTCCTTGATTGCACTGCACATATCCCTGGGTACACTCGCTAAACTTTAGAAAGCATAATCTTAAATGATAGGTATATTCCTTAATATTCTTTATGTCTGTTTGTAATAAATGGAATCCCATTTTAAATGATATGAGCCCAAACTTACCTTTTGTATGTAAATCTAGCCTTTGCTGTATTGTGTCTACTTAGAGTAAAGCCACCTACCTTTACATAACAGGGAAAGGCCATAAGTCCACAAGTATTTTCTGAGTGCCTGCTAGGTGTCAGGGAAAAATGTTGAGATTAAAGGTGGCGTTGGGTTTCAAAAATCAGTTGCAGATGGACCCGATCATAAAGGTGACCCATCCCCGCCTTCTCTCCTCAGATTCCAAGAAGACTCCCAGCCGGCCAGGAAGTCGAGCTGGAAGCAAAGCTGGCAGCAGGGCCAGCAGCCGCCGAGGCAGTGACGCCTCAGACTTTGACATTTCAGAAATCCAGTCCGTGTGCTCAGACGTGGAGGCTGTCCCCCAGACGCACAGACCTACGCCCCGAGCAGGTTCTCGGCCATCCACAGCCAAGCCTTCCAAAATCCCCACACCGCAGAGGAAATCACCTGCCAGCAAATTGGACAAGTCCTCAAAGAGATAGTGCAATTGGTTCCACCAAGATTCTTCCTCGAGCATTTATTATTTAAGTTTGAACAATGTAAAATATGATGTAGAAATTCTTGTGAAATATTGTAAGAGGCGAGTTTAAAATTCTGCAGATGGCCTTATTTGTGTATTGGTCTTTTTATTTTATCTGTATAATTTTCTTTTTGTCAGATATTCTGGGGTTACAGTCAAATCATACGTGAGGGGGAAGAAAGAATTTAACATGCACTAACATTTCTGCGCTGTAACGTGCAGAGCACACACTAAAATCGGTTACTGTACCTACAGGTAAGTCTACATCCTCTCTGACAACCACAGCACTACGTGCATTGCTAACGTTAAGGATACCTCATGACATTTTCTCCCTTTTATGGAAACTCTGAAAAGCTGAAAGACACACACAGGGGATATATTTTAAGAGGATTCAAATGTAAACTGAAAGACACAAGACAGAAAGACAAACACATCCACACACAATTCTTTAAGCAGTATCTGACAGAGAACTCACAGGAAGTTACTTCCAGCACTTGCCGGGACTCTGCTACTCAAGTACCTTGCAGCATTTCTGTGCCATTGCTCTCCGCGAGGCCAGAGACATCCTGGATATTAGACCTGTTATACCGTAAGAATATTATTATAAAGTGCATTCGTCTACATGTGAGGTTTTCTTTTGCTTGGGTGGACAGTAGCACCTGTATCATTGAACTCATTTTGTATCAAAGCAATTTTGCTTGCAGAAAGCTATGAAATAAAACATGTCCCTTAACCGCATTGCTACGGAATTAATTTTTTTCCCCAGGGAAAATTAGTGTATTTTTTTATGAGCAATATCAATTTGGAGTGACCAAAAGATACTTAAAAATGGGTTTATTTTGATTTCTCATCTGAAATAATCATGTTCTGGTATTATATCTATCTATATTTAATAAATATATACATTTTAATTTATTATGTATACTCACATACTATAGAAAGATTAGTATGCATTTAATAAAACATATTCACTTGAATATATGGAATACCTGATTATTTAAAGTGAACTTTTCTGTTGTTTGTTTTAAATGAAGGTTATATATTTATGTTTACTAATAGTAAATAGGCTAAATTGGGAGGACATCAAAAACAGGGAGTTAAAATAATGTTAACTACTCATTCTACAAATATTTTTAATAAATACCAGCCTTGTGCTGGCCACTGTCGGTGACACTGAGGCTACCAGGCTCCTTTCCTCTTATATTCAAGGCGAAACAAATAAACAAATCACTAAAAAAACATGAACCGAAAACAGAGGGTGTGTGAGACAGGATGACTGATTTTATTAAGGTAATGTAGGGGTATTCTTCTGGCCTGTGTATATTTAAAAGTCAAATTGTAAAATTTTCCTACCTATGAAAACAGCAACAGGTATCCTTAGAAGGATAGCAGATTGTTACTTTTGGGCATGACAGATCCAACATTCCGCATAACTTTGTGAATTTATTTTAGCAAGTGGCAGCGGTGGTGTTCAGGTTCAAGGGAACAGTATTATGTTTTCCTGCTTGGCCTTTATAATGGAGGCCGACACTGAAGAGCCCAGAGTTTCCACCACCATAAATTAGGTGCCATTTTTAAGCAATAATAATTCATTCTTTGTCAAGGCATGGATCTCAGGTGGGAGCCCTTGGTGGAAAGGGTAATTCTAACCTATGGGATCACATGCTGTATGGTTCATGCATTTGATTATAAACTTGTCATCTGAGAAGGCATTTGAAATTGTTTTTACTCTTTTAGTGCTTTGCATATGATCACATTTCCATTTCAAAGACAAACTTAAGGCAATGATTTTATCTCGAACTGTTTGAATGTTATCCCTATTAAAGAGCTAGGGATTTTGCCTTTTTAGTAGTAAAAAAAGCTTTTTGGAAAAGATAAGTAGTTTAATATAAGAAGTCTTAAGGAGCTGCTCCCTGTTCCTTAAGGAGCATTTGCTCTTGGGGGGAGCTTTCCTCACTTCCACATGATACCTGATCATTTCTTTCCTCTTAAGCTGATAGTCCTGAGCCTCAAGACTGATTTCTGAAGAGTCCTTCTCTTTTCCTTTTCTTATTCTCCTCTTTATTTTTTTGTTTTCTTTTGTTCTTTAGAAAACAGAACATTAGAATGAACCTCAACTCTAAACATCTTGGACAGATTGGCTGTTAAGCGTGAGGGAAGCGGAATGATGGAGTAGACTGTTTTTGTCTTAAAAATCAAACCTACTTGTCAGGTGCTGCTACCTTCCTTTGCAATAAGGGAGCATCCTCTCTGACAGCAGTACAGAGGATGGGCCTGGCCAAATCTCAGACGCAGGTTGGGAGGGCTTGGGAAGTGCCCCCAGGGCTGTCCCAGATTGACCTGTAAAATGAAAAGAGGGGAGGAGGTGCAGAAAGGATCTTGTTTTCTTTTTTGGGTCATTTTAAACTTGCTCTCTGTATTTGTAACAAAGGAAATTGTAATGAGATACAGATGTCTACTCCTTTTTGAGCAGGTGCTTTGAAATGTGTGTCCTTTATCTTCAAATGGGTGATCTCATACCACCAACAATACACTTGCAAGTGCCTGCTGTTTCTCTGGACGTGTCTGACGACACTGCCACCTAGGTCCCCCAAAGAAGGCAAAGACACTTTAACTATGTCTTTTAGTACTTTAGTAACGAAGGTCCTTTTAGTCCTGTTGGAGATCGATTTGACAGTTACCAAAATCACTTGGAAGTGACTAGAATCAGGGACAAGGTGTTTGCACAAGAAATAGTTAGTATGACTATTTAAAATATCTAACTTAACCTACCAAACTGTGCAACTTTGGTTGATTTTTATGTAACTCTTGTGGCTATGTAGAAGTTGAATATCTGGTTAGGGTGAAGGACAACAAAAATAGGAGATTTTTTATGCTGCTGCTCCTTCTGATGTTCTAAATTAAAATATATGTAAAGCAAAGTGCGTTCAAAGGAATTTCATATTAGTTTACTCGCACTTTTATTGTACTTCATTATTGAAAATTAAGGACTGCATGGGAGATGGGAACAAAATACAGATTAAGAAGTTTTCAAAAGTTTTTCCCAAATAAAAATAAAACATTCTTTTAGAATGTTACTAATCTTAAAGTACAGCTATTTTTGCCCCAGGGCAAAGACTAGAAATTTAGTTCCCAGAGCCTTAGACTCTAACTTCTGTGCCAATGGCCTCCAGACTTCTTTGTTGGCATCTTCCTATCAGTACAAGTTTTAAGAGCAAACACCTCCAATATACATTAATTTCTTCTAAGATATTATTTGCATGTATTTTTATCATTAGTTAATTTCTCAAGGCTCACTATAATCTTAAAATGAGCTTTATCTTAGCAACATTGGTGTACGTCCATATCTTATATAGTCCTGACAACTTTTTTGGCCAAGTTTTTGCAAATCGGATGAGACTGTCTCTGGTTTAACTCATGATATGGCTGATGAGGAACTTGTTCAAGGAAGAGAAGTGTCATCTCTGCCATTTTCTTGTTGCTTATTTGTTTCGTGCATTATAAATGTCTTAAATCCATGGTTATTTTGCAGGGATCTGTTTAGGCCATTTTTTGTAAAGATTATTTAGTGAAAAGGAGATAATAAAAATGTGTACATTCACCCAACTTGACGTAGATAAACTGCAGTTTGCTGCACTTGCTGACAGCAATCCAAAGAGTTTGAGAGGCTTTTGGGACTTCCACCCTGCCCTCGGGTCACCTCGGATACAATGAGAGCACTGTGGATGTCACTGGAACATGGCAGCAGTGTCAGTCTGTAGTAAATGTTAGTGAAGGTTAATTTCCTCCTCCTCCTTTTAGAAGAAATGTAAATATAAATAGATGTCTTATTTTCTTTCCACATCCTATGAGGTCACCTTGTATACATCCAATTTTATAATTCATTGTTCTATATTACTTTCTTCTTTCTACCTCTTCTCAAACATCTTTTTCCAAAGAGTGGAATTATGCTACGAAGCCTCTTCCTTTCTCCTCTGGCACTAGTTATGCAAGAGCATGCACACCTGCTCTGGGAGAGAGTGGCTGAGGGGACATATTAACATTCCCAAAGCCACAGTTATAGTTCTAGCCCCCATTACCTCTCACTTGTGCTACTACAACGACCGTCTGCTGAGTTCCTCATTTCCAGTGTCTTCAGATACCAGGTTGGAGGAATTGGCCTCATGGGGAGAAACATGCCCATTGATGGGAAGGACTGAAAGAAAGGAGGATTAAGACGTGAGAAGACATGATGAGGGAGTTACTCTGCACTGTCTTATTTCTCAGTAAATTAGAAGATAAGGTTTCCTGCCTAGAGTTAAGAGAAAGGTCATAGATTAAGAAGGTTTGAAATAGCTGAGGCCATGGATATATAGTTACCCCGATCTCCAGGGTGCAGCCTAGCTTGGGGACAGAGGGGACAGAAAGTTAATTGTCCTAGAGCTGGGGTTTGTTTTTTCAGTCAGGTGTAACAGGTAAAGCAATGGAAGGAAGCAGGAGCCATAGGATGGGTGTTTACCTCAGAATCGGGTGTTAGGGTACCCAGAGGAAAGGATGTGGGAGGAAGGCTCACTGTGGGTGGGAGTTTGGGTCAAGGTGGTGGAAGGCTAGAGAAGTACGCATGAGCTCACAGGAGCAAATGTATGACCAAGAGAGACCTATACTGGGGGCATTGTCTGAAGGTTGCAAGAATATAAATTTGGGGGGCCTCAGTATCTCTTCAAAAATCAGTGTCAGCTGTTCCAATTCTTCATTGATTTTTATTATGCTTACAACAGAATTTGCGTGGAGAAAGCAATCGCAGTCACCCCTTTGCAGTGGGGGAGAGAGTGGAAGAGGCTGCCTTTCAGCTGTCAAAGCCCTGAGTAGGCTGAGGGGTACGTGTGTGTAGCTCTACATTTCAAGAAGGCAGGAGTTCAGGCTTCAGGAGTATAATATTTCAGTATATACTCATTAGATATGGCTCCGGGCATGAGTTAAAAGTGAATTACCATGGAGACTACATTTCTGAAAGGAGGACCAACCAGGTAGACAAATGTACAAGGCTGTGTTTTTAATTATCCAGTATAGAAAAGTTTGTTTCAAAAACAACCTGCCAATGAATATATGTTCTTGTCAATAGTCTAGTCACAGTATATGTGTTTGAGAACTGACCAATGAAGTCAGAGAAATAGAATAGGTTTGAAGCAATGTCTTCCTAGATTTTACAGTGCCATATCTGACAATGGATTAATTTTGAGTTGTTACTCCTGGGAGACTTTTCGTATCTTAGTTATTACACTTGATTACACTCATACTGATTTTTTTGTCTTACATTTGTGTGTCAATTTTAGTTTATAAATCTCTTAACATAAATATATATCTTATATGAGGTTCCCAACCAGTCATCGAATTAGTAGATAAATATTATTTGAATTTTATGAATAATTTAAATGAAGAAAGAGAGGTGCTTATTTGTCCAAGGTTACACAGCTAGAAAATGACCGAATAGATAGATCTTTCCATGCTGAAACCAATGATCATTCCACTGCATCTCATCATTACACCCAGGCCTATGTAGTCTTTTTTAAAGGTGGTAACTTCATAAGGAAGATGTGATCATGGCCTTTCTCAGGAGACAATACCAGAGATCTGGATTTTCCAGAGTAGCAAACTTCATATTAATATAGTTTTAGATTCTTCTTTGGAGTATTGGAAATGCTTTATGCTCCATTGTTTCATGTTTCATCAAATTATCTGGCTCCAGAAGGTAGCAACTTGATAGAATTGGTTTGCTGAGTCATGGTCTGATTCGAGGCAGCTAATATTTAACAACCTTTCCCACTTCAACCATTACAAGATGCACAATGAGTTTCCTGTAAAGTTGTTTCTTCACTTAGCTATCAAAGAGTTGTGATTCCTTCTCTGCTGCCAGTGGTATCTTAAATGACTTACTTGAAGTAGATTTTTGAATATTCTACCTTTTGCTTAAGTTCACTGACAATATGTAGAGATAAATGTTGGAACTTTTCATTGACTGTGTCTCAGTGTAGTATTTTAAATCAAATGGTTTCCAAAAATATATTTCAGGTGTGGAGACATATATAATGTCACCTAACCAAAAAAAGTTCTAGTAAAAAATATATAAATAATGATGTACATTCAGATTTTCCTGCTTCATTTTGGCCAGTTTGAGTACAGTGCTGTATAGGGTGGTCCTGGACATTTATCCTAAGTCTGTCACCAAATTTATTTCAGATTATATTAGTACATTCATGTATGTGTTCTCTTGTTCACTCTTACTCTAATACACCTCTGAAAATGTGTCTTTTAAATATCAGTTTAATATATCCATGTCGAATCATTTGCTTTTGTGAAACCATGTTTGAAAGGTAGTGAATTCCGTGAAGAATTTTTATTTAATACATTTCTTTGATTTTTATTGACTGCATTTTGAGAGTAGAATATTTTATACATTCAATAATACATTTTATTTTCAGTTTATGATTTTAAAACTAGTTAATCATAAAAACTTTAGAAAATACATAAAAGTACTAAAAGGAAAATAAAATCACTTGTTATCCTAATACTCATAATAAATCATTGATAAATTTAGGGGTGACTGTTATTTTAAATTTTCAATATCACGCTATACTTTTAGTATTTCCAGTTATGTTTTTAAGCTACAACCAGTCAAAGACACTGTTATTTACTAATGATGATTTTAGTCTTTAAAATTGGAAATAGGGCGATACTTGTATTGTTGTCTGTTAGTGGACAATAAATTGCCCTAAAACTTTGTGATTTCAAACAAATTATCTCACAGTTTCTGTGGTCAGCAATCTGAGCAAGACTTAGCTGGGTCCTTTGCTTCAGAGTCTCTTATGAGGCTGCAATCAAGGTGCCAGCCAGGGCCATAGTCATCTCAAGGTTCAACTGGGTCAACTGGTTCTACTGGGTCCAAGTTCACTCATTGGTTGGTTGTTGTCAAGATTCCATTCTTCCTGGGCTTTTGGACTAAGGGCTTCACAGTTTCTGCTGGCTGTTGGCTGGAAGCCACCTCTCAGTTCCTTGCCACATGGGCCCCTCCAACTTGGCAGCTTGCTTTATCTAAGTGTTCAAGCCAAAAAGGCAATAGAGTCTAGCAAGATGAAATCATAGTCTTTCATAACCTAAGTATAAAAACCTATCACTTTTGCCATATTCAGTAGTTCCTACCCACATTCAAGGGCAGGGGATTATACAAGGGCATGATTACCAGGGATTGTTGAAGGCCATCTTTGAAAACTGCCTGCCACAATACTGAATCAGAAAAGCTGTACTGTAATCCCTTAACTTTTCTATGTAATGAAGAGACTGGTTTAAAAATCTTGGGAAAAAAGTCTCTAAAATCCTTTCCATCATTCTGTGGTTTAAAGCATGACAACATCAAAATTCAATTACTGATTCAACACAGTCTAGATTGGAAGAAGAATGTTTCTTCAAAACTTCACTTTACTGAAGAATTACTTATAATATTTGGAAATGAGCAACAAAAACATCCAAGCAAAGATTGTCTATCTCAAGCCACAGGAGTTTGTCTAACATTCTAAACAACAAACAAAAAAAGGTTAGAATATAAATGGACATCAGTGACTTCCTAAGAGAGAGGCACAGGGAAGTTATTGAACAAACATTCTTCAAAGATGGTGAGAGGACTGATGGGGTGAAGATTTTTCGGGTTAGGAACTCACTAGAACCCACCTCATCCCATCTTGGTTACACATCACCTTAACTCATTCTTCTTCAATTATGTCCCTTCCCTTTGTTACCCTGGAGGTTCTAGGTTGCTGTTACATGGAGACATTAGATTTTCTCGATGCGGGACACCTAATTCTTATGGCTGGGAATATATGCTTGTTGTCATTGGCACCTAAATGTTCCTCTCTTGGCCTGGGAGCACCCAGGAATTAATTAGCTGGTCAGGGTTAGTATCTCATTTAAATTTTCTTCCAAGAGATCCCACATTTGTGGCACATGCATGTTAAAAGATCCATACTCCTGTGACGCAAAGGAAATAAGTTTGGCAACAGGTAAATTGTGCCCCTGTGGCCTCTCCCTCCTTGTACGGGTGTTCCAGCCTGGTTTGACATTTGGTTTGTGCCAGTGAAATCACTTTCATATTCAGAGGAGCTGCTTCATAGTATTCTCTAGAAAATTAAAGTGCACAAAACACCTCATGAGCAGGGCCAGATTTTGTGGACTTCAAACTAAAGTTTATCCAAGAGCTTTTATGTGCCATGAAGCAACACTGGTTAGAGCTTTTTACAGCAGCCATGAGCCAGCTTGCCGACGAATTATTGTTAAACGATCATTAAGCAATTGAGATAGGATTTTTCATAACGTATACATACATCAGCTTTTAGGGGACAGAGTTAGTTTCCGGTTTTTATTGCTTCTAGAGAAAAGCCAAAAGAATACTGAAGCCATTTTGGAGAATGTGACTCCTTCTTATCTCCCTACCCTTCCCCCAACCTAAACATACTGTTGGCAGGTACTGAAAGGAATTAGGATTCTTGCAGGTCTCTCTATGCGTGTTTTCTTAATTCTCACCCAGCACTTGGAGGTAAAAGTTATCCCAAATTGCTGATAAGGAAACTGAGGCTCTGAGAATTACATGCTCTTGACTATTCAATAAGTAGGTAAGTTCATGTCTCGTAGCCCACTTCTGGCTGAACCCCAAAGCCCGCTATCTTTCTTCTAGACCATGTTACTTGTGCAAGCAGTTATTTTTTAGATTTATTTTCTATCTCAGCTCATATCAGTTTCTTGCCTTACAGTGCTTTGGCAACTTAAAAAAAAAACTAAAAATATATTCCCCATTCTGCTTTACCACCAAAAAAAGAAAGCACATATTTTAAAATATGGAATTCACTTAGTGTATGCACATATTACTTACCTGAGAGCTAAATGTGAGGAGAGATTAGGAAGAGAAAGGAAGAAAAAAAAATTTTTTTTAAAAAGAGAAGTAGAAAGATTTAACATGGCAGTTGGGAAACAACAAGAAACGTGGGCCTTTAACGTTGTGATGTATATTCAAAATGCACAACTGATTTGTGCTTGGCTTTGCAGAGAAATCCTTGGCTTTAGCGGATAATTATAAACACTGTTTTGGATTAGACTGACTTATGGTTTCAACTGGGTGGAGGAGTCCAGCCTCTCTGCCAAGAATCGGTGATCTTGGCTTATAGTTGCCTCTTATCTCTTTGATAACGTGGTGCTTGAGCCTCTTAAGATCAAGGATGGCCTTTGGAGGAAAGTGCCTTTTTCTTCCCTTCTGCCAGTTAGAAATCTGTTCCAAAACCATATTGACGACTGTAAATTCCAGAGCTACAATGGTAAGTGACGTACACCCATCAACAGGTTTGTGGGAAAACATTAGGGAAGAATGATTACCTGATTCGAGTACATATTCTAGAACACGTTTGAAGATGTAAAGGAAATCTCATCTATTTTTCCACTGAGCTCAGAACACTGCAAAAACCTGCTATCCTCTGCGTTAATTCCTTTCCCTCCATATTCTCCCTGCAAGGCATGCAACTAGAGTGATTGATTACCCACCTGGTCGCTCTAGGTGTCTGTTAATTGACCTGAATGATGGTTACCAAACAACTGCTGGTAAGAAAAAAATCTTTCGTCCCAATGTAACTCAACAAGTGGGGGTCTCTTTTAGTTTTTAAAACTAAGATTCCTCCGTCATCCTGTCTCAAAACTTATTTTCTATATCAAGAAGTATTTTAAAAACAATCATGATAGATGAAGATTTAGAAGAGTACAAAAACTATCTGAACATCCTAGATTGATAACCTATTTAAAAAAAAACAGTAAAATTTAACAAGTCTTACACATTTGAGAATGAGAAAATGAAATGTAGGATGTAAGATAAATTTATCCATAGACCATATAAGAAAAACAAAGCAGTCGTAGTTGACAGCTCAAAGGAAGTGAGTTGGTGAGGTGGCTATCACATGATCTTGAGCTTCATTAATAGAAATCTAGTGCCCAGCACAGGGAGAAGGAGAAAGTTCCGTTCCACTGTGGTACCTCATTATAAGATAAAGGCAACTGCCCAGCTTCTACAAGTACTTTACCAGGGAGCAGCTCAGTATCGTATTAGAAGTGGACATAATAATGTAGAGGAATAAGATTTCGTGTTATTTTTAACAAACAATTTAATTATCGCAAGGAAATCTATTTTGCGAGAGTATTTACAAAGTTTATATATTGTTTAATTATAATGTAACATCAATGAAATCCAGTTAACATATTAATTATCACAAGTTTGATAAATAAATTTACTTTAAGTAGTCTAACAAGAATTATTTTACAACTAACATTCATTTTCTATAGCAAATAAACATAGTCTCAAGATTACAGTTACCATAGTTGAGAAATAACTATTAAAACCTCTGTGTATTACAGGAATGCTTTTTGTACTTTTCAGATGACAGATTTAGGAACCTGACTTCACAATGACCAGATATAGACCATGTGTACAGTTAACTTAAATTCCATAATAATCAGCAGATAGGCATCCTCTAACCATTTCTCTCATATTTCTCCCCATCCCACAAGGAAAGGATAACAGCCATCTCAGTGGTTTACCCTTGTAAAAACAGTCTTTTCTAGATTGCCATGAACATCACTCAGAATTGTGGCTGATTACAGCCACTATTTTAACAAGGCCTAATGAGATTATTCAGGGCTCATAAGAACTGTAATAATAATGGTTTCCCTGTAAGGCAGGTATTAATATCTCATTTTAGAGAGGAGAAGACAGAGAGGTTAAATAAACTGCCCAAGTTCACATGTCACAGAACTAAACCCAAGTCTGTCTGACTTTAATGACTCCATAGCTGTCTCTGAATATTGGAAGGGCCACCAATGGGTAGAAGACAGATTTTTATTTCATCCCAAGGAAGAATTTTTTATTCATTACACCCGTCCTAAGGTGGCTGCCTTGGAAGTAGAGTTGCCAGTAATATACAGGGCACCCAGCTAAATTTGAAGTTCAGATAAACATTGAAAAGAATGTTTAGTGTAAATATATCCTGAATATTGCACAGAACATTCTTATGCTAAATATTATTCATTGTTTATCTGAAATTTAAATTTAACTGATCATCCTGTATTTTTAGTTGCTCTATATGGCAGCCCTACTTGGGAAAGATTGTGTTTCCAGGTGCTGGATATCAAAAACATCCATGGAGATGAGGTATTGAGGATCTGAGAGTCAGAGGGGTAGAGTATGGGTTGTGCTGTCCAGATTTCGTCATCTTTGCGGATGTCTCCATTGAGTCCAGAGCTGGGCTAGGTGTTGGGGGAAAATGAATGACTCTACAGTTCTTGGCCTTAAGGAACAGTAGCTCTCTGTGGTCTTCTTTCCATGTTATTTGTTTCTTCTTTCTTTGGCAGGATCATCTCACTGCTCACCAGCCACTGGTAGGTACATGGGACAGTGGAGGGTACAAAAGAGAACAACATTTTGCTCCTTATTAAGATTTCCTGAACTGTGTTTTTGGTGGAGGTTCTTGGAAACACATTTATGTAGAAGATTGTGTTCCTATCAGGAATTCTGGAATTTTCACCACCAAGGTGCAGCATGTCCAATATATTTTATGTCTTATTCCCAAAGGAATAATGCATTGAAAGTCTTCTTCCTAAAGATGGGATTTAACATAAATAACTTCTGGAAGATCCTCCAAATCTCACGAGATGATAAGTTAAAAGTTGGCCCTATTTTAAAGTTGATGAAACCATTGCTTTGGAAACATTTCTTAATGTTTCTGAATAAAACGCTTCAGGAGAATTCTTTTTTAGTGGATGTCTTCAAGCACGTGGTATTAATGACCTGTCACATATAATGCATAAGAACAGGGCTCCATGATGATAATTGATAAATAATGAAAGTTCAACCAGGGCCCCTTTCGAAGTTGGTTCTCCCACGCAGTGTGATCTGTTTGCTAGAGACGGTTGTTAAGACTGTAAATATAATCTCTGTCTGGGTGCCGGAACAGAATGCAGGCTGCCCAAGGCATGAAAAATCAGTCATGCGTGTGTTTGGTGGTAGCAATGTTTCTGTAGACATATTTTTAGGTTATAATTATGAGAAATACTTGAAAATGCTCCTACAGAGGCAGGGATCAAAGCCATGATGTCTTTATGGAACTAACATATAAGAAAAATACCCAATTTTATGAAATGTTTTCATTATTTTAACTAGTGGAAACTGGCCCTCCCTCCAAATAAGTCTCTGTTAATGTTTCCTACCTACCCGGACTGAAACTGAAAGAGTCTGAGGAGAGAATTTTTTAAAAATATGATCTTAGAGTGGGGAAAGCTTTTCTAAGCAAGACAAAAAATCCAGGAACCATAAAGGAAAGATGAATCAATGTCTGTCCACCAAAAAAAAAATCACAAAGTCAAAAGATAAAATGGGGGACATAGTTGCATGATAATGGGAAAGGACATTTTCTTAATGGACATAAAAATAAAGTTCACATTAGAAGGATATAAATGGCTCTCCCTACTCAGATGTAAGAATTATGAGATCACATTTCTCCCCCTATAGTTTGGCAAATATAGAAAAATCCGATTATAAACACTGTGTTGGCAAGAATGTGGGGGTGCAGGCCCCCCATGTTGTTGCCGGGAGCACAAATCCAAGTGGCCTCTTTAGGAGACAATTTGGCAATATCTGTCACAGCTTTAAGTGCACGTACCCTTTGACCTGACAGTACTATGTCTGGAAATGTACCCAGCAAGAATGTGTACTACCCCAGAACGATTTTCTAGCAAAAATATTCTCCTCATCAGACCCATGTGGCTTTGCCAGCCAAAGGCCCAGATGGTGAAATAGCATTGCCTCTGGGAAGGAGGAGAAGGGAACGCAGAGCATAGAGAAGGTGTCCCTGGTTTCAAGCCTGCCAGGATGTTGGTCAAGCTAAGCTGGAGTCTGGAGCAAGGAGACAGTTTGTCAACTTAATTTCCACCGAGAAAGCTGGTCCATCAAGAGGTCAGCTGGAACACTGTATTTCTAAATGGGAGGAGGGGCTCCCATGACACTGACTACTCTTACAGAGAGCAGCATTTGAGAACCTCCAGGATTCTTCCTCTATGTTTTGCTCTTTCCCCTGTGACCCCTGTGTTCCCCACTCCTCCAGGTGACGTGGCCTTCCCTCCCTCCAGGGCCCAGGCTTCCCTCCATACACAGCATGCAGTTCTCCAAGCACACTCCCCCTCTGCAGTCCTCTGTGTTCTTCCTGTTTGTCCCCTGCCAGGGTGGCTGCTCCAACTGCCTTTTGCTCTAGAATTCTCAGGCCCTGGCACCCTGTCTCCTAGGAGCGTTTTCCCTGTAATCTCACATTTGCCTCATCCAGATACAAATGGGAGCTGCAAACACTTGGAATGAAGTCGCCGCCGTTAATGTGCCCATTAAATCCCCCAGGAGGCCCAGGGAGGATCAATCCTTGTTCCACCAGCTTCTCCCCCACCTCAACTTTTTAAAAAAATATCTTAATTTTATTTTAATGTGAATGCATTTCCATAATTCAAAAGTCAAAACCGTAAGTAATTTGTTGATAAGATGTCTCAGTCCTACCCACTCCATCTCATTTTATTCATTTTCTATTTGTTCTTCTAATGGTTCTTGACATGAATGCATATGTGTGTGTATAAATAAATAAAGGCGTAAGACAGATTATACTAACTTTTATCCTCTTTTCCTACCCTGAAATGTTTGAATATGATATAAACCGTACTATACTTTGGTTTTTGCACCTAAAAATATCTGGTTATATATATTTTTAAAATTTTAGTTGTGGTAAAATACACAGAACATAAAATTTACCAGCTTAACCATTTTTAAGGGTACAGTTCAGTGGTATTAAATACACCCATATGTGGTGAAACCATCACCACCATCCTTCTCCATAATTCTTTTCATCTTGCAAAACTGAAACTCTGTACCAATTAAACACTAACTCCCCATTTTCCCTTCCCTCCAGCCCCTGGAAACTACCATTCTACTTTCTATCCCTACAAATTTGACTACTCTAAGTACCTATGTAAGTAATATCATACAGGGTTTGTCTTTTTGTGACGGGCTTATTGCACTTAGCATAATGTCCTCGAGGCCCATCCATGTTGTTGCATGAGTCAGAATTTTCTTCCTTTTTAAGATTCAATAATATTTCATTGTATATATACAACACATTTTGTTGTTCATCTGTTGATGGATTTTGGAGTTGCTTTCACCTCTTGGCTATTGTGAATAATGCTGACCTGAACATGGCTGTACAAAGGTTTCTTTTAGACTCTTCTGTTGATTCTTTTGGATGTCTACCCAGAAGTGGAATTATTGGCTCATATGATAAATCTTTTAAAATGTTTCGAAGAACCTCCATACTGTTTTCCATAGGGGATGCATCATTTTGTGTTCCCACCAACAGTGTACAAGTTTTCCAAAATAGCACTTGTTATTTTCTGGGCGTTTTTTGGTTTTGTTTTGTTTTGTTTTTTTTATTAATAGTAGCCACCCTAATGGGTGTGAGGTCTCCTTGTGGTTTTGTTTTGCACGTCCCTGATCCTAATGATTACTGATGTTAAGAATCATTTCCTGTACTTGATGAGCATTTTTGTCCCTAGCCTTTGACTACTCCAGGCCATGCATAATTTGCCAGCTTCAATAGCAACAGACGTTTGGGCCCCCTTCTATAGGGCTCATCTTTCTCTGTAGGAGGGGGATACCGTAATGTTTCATTTCCCTACCTCTTTCAGCTAAATGTTTAAAATCTTCATCCGCTTCTGAGGTTATTTCTTGCTGTTTCTGTTAGCTGTAAAGACATAGCCGAATCATCTGGTGTTCACAACTTTAACTCTCTTTACTCACTTTCGGACACACTCCCCCAGATACTCATTATGCGGGCAGCATAGTGAGGGAGAGACAAGTCAGCAGTCCTGGGTCTGCTGAAAACGTTCATTGTTTATAAAACTGTGGACGGAAGAGGATTCGCTCAGCAGGTCTACATCTTTGCTTATCCTGCTGTCTCTCCTCTGCCAGGCCTCACCTGCACCTTCCACTGGAGGATGTGTCTTGGGCACATTCCCTGGTAGATGATCAATACTTCTTCACCCCTCACCAATTCTTGCACTCAGAAACTACCCGATAATGCTCCAGGTAATTTGTGCTGATCTTCTCAATCTTTCTGTCCCAAATGTTCCTAAATCAGTGGTTCTCAACTTTGCTGCACACTGGCATCAGCTGGGGAGATTTTGAAAAGACTGACTGATGTCTGGGTCCCACCTCCAGAGGTTTTTACTTAATTGGTCCAATTGTAGCCTGAGCATTGGGTTCTAATGTGCAGCCAGTGTTGAGAACTACTGATCTAAATTTTTGAAACAATTAATTAATCTTATTAATGAATATTATTCATAAATCTTATTTACTCCTTATCTGTGACTTAAAAGGCTTATCTCAATAGTATCCCAGGTTAGGCTGTCTCTGGAGGAACTACCATAATTAGCTCTCTGATGTTTTGTCCTCTGTTAATTAGCTTTTGCATTCGGGCTCCCTCTCTGACCCAATGACAAATCCCCTTTCCTTATTTCAACTGTAAAAGGAGTGTGCCTCCTTTTATCTTTCATACCTCTAGCCTGTCAGGAACAGGGTAGAAGAAAATATCTGCCCTTTCCCACCCTCAAACTCCTTCTACAAGCAGGAATATATGTTGGCAAACATTAGGTTCAAGGCTTGTTGGAAAACATTTGGAGCCTGATTTCTATGGTTCTAGAATTCCTGAAAATTACCTAAAGGTATCTTGCTGGCCTAAACTATGTTAAAGACACATATGCACCTGGAAAGGCAGGAAACATATGAGTCTAGCATCAAAAGGGTAGAAATAATACTGGGGGAAGATCGGCAATCTGAAATGCTTAGAAACTAAGTCAATTTAACTCTTTTTGGAAACTTCAGAACTTTTTGCTCTTAAGTCAATTCATGTGACCACTTTCATTATGCACCACTTTGAGTATCTGTGACTGGTAGCATTCTCATTCCTTAAACTCAAGAAGTTGTTGAAAGTCATCCAATTATTCTACTATGAAGAGTTAAGCACAGTAAACATTTTCCCTTCATATCAATTAAGGTGTATGTAGATCTGCTTAGGAGGAAGACCTTTTCTCCAGTAGCTTCCACTGTGCAGTCATATGAGCTGCTTTGTGCAAAGACAAAAGGTGAGTCATACAAAGACAGAGGTGTCATGACAGACAAGCCTCTAGGCAACAAGTCATAGGGCTAGACCTTTCCTGGGAGTCAGAGGTCAACATGGCTCAGCAAAAATCGCAATTAATCAAGATGCAATTAACCTGCTGAAACTGGAGTGCTTCAACTACCTTTTCCTGGAAGTAAAGGATTGTCAGAACCTTCCTACTTTGCAGTCTCTGCTATGCTTTTGTGAGGCCCTTCTCAGTGCTCTAACCTCACCAGTCGGTGTCCAGGAATCCTATTGATAAGCTTGTCCACTGCTGTCCATCTGCCAGCCTTCCTGCCTCCTCCCGAATCCACCGTCACTATCCCTAACAGACACCCCCGACAATTCAGCTTAGACATACTCAACTACTCAACTGCTTACCCATGTGTCCCAGATATTGAGTTTCTACCTCCAACTGAGATTCTTCCCAGGACATATCACTGTGTGTGGCTCCTCAGTACCTGCCTAATTTTAGTGAGTCAGCCCAGTCCCTGGCCCAGCCTTGTCCTGGCCTCATCCTGCTGTAGGTCCACATGCTCTTACCTGGCTTTGGTGGCAGTGAAGAGCATCACTGTGGAGCAAAGCTTTAGGGTTCAAGTTCAATTTATGTTCTGTTGCCTGCTGACAGTGAGACTTTTCCAAGCCTCATTTTCCTTGGATACAAAAATTGAGAAAGAACCTCATAGGATTGCTGTGAGGTTTAAATGAGACAACCCATGAAAAACACTTAGCACACCGCCTAGCACATTGTGAGTGCTCAGTAAATACAATAAATGTTATCTGCATTATTTCAGTTATGAGAAACATAAACTGACCCAATCTAGTGTAAGAAAGAATGGGACTTTTTGAAAGGCTACAGAGGAATTTCACAGAAATCAGTTTCTTTTGCAGTAAAGACAGATGGATGTCTAGAAACTGAGAGGTCACAGACAACCACTACCTGACTCTCTGATTCTGTCACTGTCTCTGTCATTTCTTATAGCACCTTGACTCCTTTCTAATGATTCTTTCTGAGCACCCTTTTTCTCGCTTACTCACATCCCGTGGCAGAGACTGCAAATTGTTCTCCAATATCCATTCTCCCTACCTTCCTTTAATAATAGAACCCTTTTGTTTAGGTAGACACATGGCCTCCCTGCTAAAGATTACATTTTCTGGACTCCCTTGCAGCTAAGTGTGTCCACATGACCAAGTTCTGGTTTTATGTGGAAGTGGTGTATGTAAGTTTGTGATCATAGGAGGGGTCGTGCTCCTCTCTCTTCCTGTCTGGAATATGGATAAGGTAGTGAGCTGTTTTGGACCATGCAACCCTAAGAATGGGTAGGCCACAATATTAAAGGAGCCTAGGTCTCCAGCAACAGGGAGTTGCTATATCGAATCTGGGCTATTTATGGGAGAGAAAACCAAGATCTCCTATCTTGTTTCAGGCATTTTATTTTTACCTTTAATACAGTGGTTGAATCTGTGTCCTAATAGAGGAATCATTTACTCTCAGTGGCTTGTGCAGCTTTGGCCTCCCTTGGCCCCAAATCAGTATCACAAGAACTCACCATTGTCCAACTGATTTAGACTTTTAGTTTTCATTTCCAAATTTCAGTGAGAAGGAATCTGACTGGCCAAACTCAGGTCCACTATCTAGAGAGTCCAATCATCTATGACTGAGGTTATAGGGTGGGGTGGGAGAGGAGGACCATGTGGTGCAGAGAGTTGCCCTACCCAAAGACTGCCCATGTGATAGGCTATTAATAATAGGATATAGATGAGATGATAATTATTGGCATGGCTGAAACTCTGACATGTGATACAAATATTTAGAAAACAGGCTTGTGTTAATTTTTAAAAAAAGCTTCTAGCATATGTTGGGGATCAGTACAGATTCAAGCCAAATCCCCAAAACCCTCTACTTCTGTAAAGCTACCTAATAGTTACTGCATAAAATAAACATCCTGTGCAAATTAAAGATCCAGAATCATCAAAACATGTGTCAATTATGTTCAATAAATAAATATTGAATTGACAAAGCCTAAAAAATATACTTGTAAATTTTATAAATATTTTTAGCCTAAAATTTTATCTGAATTAATCAGAAAACTCAATATATTCAGGTACTTCATACCCTGGGAAATTTGGTTTACTCAAGATTTTGCTATCTGTGAAGTTGTTTAATTATAACATTGTCAAAGCTTTTTTTATGACAATGTAATTAAACTGGGTATGATTTGAACATTTAATTTTCATAATTTCATACTTAAGTTTAACTGGCATACCTAAACTATAGATCAATAACAATGGGCATTTTGAGATTTTAGGGAATTTAGTCTCTGAGATATTCTTTGTCTTTAGCAGTGAAATCACATTATTTCTACCAAGTCTATACTGCACCTTTTCCAAATGTGTGTTCTGCAAGCCCCTGGTACTCATAGATACTCTAGGACAAAGGGAATTCCACTGTAAAACAAATTTGGAAAATATGCTGCAAGTCATATTTCCCTGTAGGAGGCTCATGATATTATGCATAATGAAGGCTCTGAGACATCCTGCCGAACTGAAACATGTAACATCTGTTGAATATTATTTAATCCTATGTTTCCCGAAAATCTCACACCTTGTAAAATGCTGTTTATCTGTGTATACTAGCAACAGAAGGGGCAAATGCAACAATGATAGAATTGCAAGAAACAGAGATCAAAGTAGCCTAAGCAGAGATGAGGTTGCTGAAGAAAGGGAAAGTTTTTATGTTTTTAATCTGTGAAGGGCTATATGCCTGTCCAAATGAGCAAAAAGTGTGAAGAGATGTATGTATTAAACTTTACAATCAAAGTTATGGCAATATTGCCTAAAAATACAGACATTTGTATAATACTTTATCATTTACAGGGCAGTTTTATATACGTATGCAAACTTTTACTTAATCCTCATATTAACCCCATGATATAAAATGTTATTCTATTTTTTAAATGAGAAAGCTGGTGTTACAGTGGTGAGAGACTGGGTCTAGGACATGGAGACAACACAGCAAGGAAAAGATAAAGGTGAGATGACTCTGCCAAAAAAAGGCTGTCTTCAAATAAGTGTGAAGAGGCACAATACACGATAGACCGTTGACCATTCTAAACCATTGTCATTGACCTTAAAATTTACCTGGTTTATCAAATCTATTTGCTTGCAGTACCTTTTTAAAAGTTTTTTTTTTTTTTTCCACATTTATTTTCTACCGTCTTTCCACGGAACATACTCAGAAAAGATGAGGCTCATCATGGCCAGGGCCCTCCCATAAATCACGGCCTATTAATCAGACTACATAACTGAAAATCTATGAGAGTTCCTGGGCCTAGATTAAGGTTTACCTTTGTGGTTTATACAAAGAACACCCTTGCTTAGTAATTAGTATCAACCTGATCTCCTTCCCTCCTACAATTTTCCCAAATTATTGGGGTGAGAGTTAGCTCATAGAGGTTTTCCTCTTGTACGTGCTCACCAAGATTTGAGCCAGGTTGATGTCTGTGCCATGGTTGTTTAAAGTATTTGGAATATTATTTACCTTCTGAAAAATAAATGGGGAGTGTGGGCCAAACTTTACAAATGAATATTCCAGATGAAAACAAACTGATAACCATACCCAGATGTTAATTTAGTGAATGCATCTCATGTAATGCCACTGCAATTACAAATTCCAAGTTTTTGGTGGGCCAAAAACTTTTTGGTGGGGAATGTTTAAAGTCTTCCTGACTAGTTAAAAGCCAAGAGTCCTTTGCTGAGGAAGTACTGCTTCTTTCAGTTGCCATTTTTAATTAGACCAGTCTCCAACCAGTCTATACAAGTCATTATAAACATATTGAAGGATAAGTCCAGAAAGGATACCTAAGAGCATGCTGTGAAAATGCAGAAGCACAAAGGCATAGAAGCCAAGTCTTCACCCTGAAAGCATTTAATTTTTATTTCAAATTTAAACGGTTTTTTTTAATTTAAACTAAGTTTTTTTTAAATTTAAACTTTCTTCTAATTCATATTCATTCTGAGTGACTAACTGAAGAGAGGCTACTTTAAGGGATATTTCTACTTCTTATCTTTTAAATGTTTTAAAATAAAAATCCACAGATCAGGCTGGGCGCGGTGGCTCACGCCTGTAATCCTAGCACTCTGGGAGGCCGAGGCGGTTGGATTGTTTGAGCTCAGGAGTTCGAAACCAGCCTGAGCAAGAGCGAGACCCCATCTCTACTAAAAAATTAGAAAGAAATTAATTGGACAACTAAAAATACATAGAAAAAGTTAGCCGGACATGGTGGCGCATGTCTGTAGTCCCAGATACTTGGGAGGCTGAGGCAGGAGGATCGCTTGAGCCCAGGAATTTGAGGTTGTTGTGAGCTAACCTGACGCCACGGCTCTCTAGCCCGGGAAACACAGTGAGACTCTTTCTCAAAAAAAAAAAAAAAAAAAAAAATCCACAGATCAATCATTTCTTCTGTTGTTTTTAGCTTTTCTCTCCCATTCAGAGTTGACAAAGAGAGTATGGCACTTTTCTAAGTCTGTCAACCTTCTGTGAGCCTCAGTGTTTCTCACACCTAAAATGAGAAGATTGGGTCAGAAAGTGTTTAAGGTTCCCTTAGACCTACTATTTTAGCGCAATTCCTGGCCCATGGTAGGTACTGGATAAATAATTGTTGAATAATTCTTGATACTCAGTCACATATTTTTGCCTCTACCAAACACAATAGTTCTGCTGTCTGGCAGATGCAGGTTAATACGTTAGCTCAACAATTTATTATTTCTGTGAACTTGAGCAAATTACCCTTTCCAAGGCTTTGTGGCCATATTTAGCACATGGATAAAAAAGGCCCACCTTAGGTTAGTAGAGGATGAAATGAGATGGCCTCCACAACCCTCAGTACAATCCCTTTTGCAGAGCAAGCATGCAACAAATAGTTGCTGGTATTATCATGTGAATAAGTACTTATAAGAAACCAGTATCAATAACAGTAGCTCTATTTCTCTTTATGGGTGCTTGGCTGCCTCATATGGCATCCATTACAGTGGGGAATGTGTTCATAGCCAGGAAGTTCTCATATCTCCATATCCTAATTCCTAGAAAATCACTGCCTCCTTGTGAATGCTCTAGAGTTCCTGTCTCCACCCACCCCCTCTCCATCTCCACTCCACAGTCTCTGCCCCACCGCCATCTGGCCAACTCCTGTGCCTCTCATTCTTGCCAGTTTTGTATCCTGCCCTTTGCTGATCATGGAACTTTCCTGATCACAGCATACTGTCCTGGCTCTGTCACTCTTCTCAGGCTCCCCCACTGAATGCCCGCTGCTTGACCATCTTGATTTTGACTGTCTTATTCACCATTCTATCCTAAGCACATAAGCACTTAATAGGTGTACAATAAATTTTTGTTGAATAAACAGATAAATAAGGTATTCATTGTTATTCTTGATTATAAGAACACTTGGTCTTAGACGGATGTTTCAAAATTCAAAGATAGCCAGATCTCAGCTCTTCACATTATTAGAGAAGTTCCAGGGTGTGGAACTAAAGATCATGTAGTAAACTCTATAGCACCCATTCATGCTTGTTTGAAAATGGCTGCTGTTTGGGGATTTCAAAAGACAAAGCCACATTTAAAAAATCTGACTCAGAAAGAAATGGTTAGTTTTTCCATTTCCCCATAATTTTCTATATCCTTTATTGGATATGGCACAATGACTAATGCCCAGCCTGCTTTTGTCATTAAAGAACTAGAGGTTGGATAAGCATTTGAGCTTCAAAGGCTTGCCTTCTTTCTTGTAAAGTGATATAAAGAAAATCTAGAAGTCATCCAGGTAATCACTCAGGTGAAACTTAAGTTGATTTTGTGCCATTTGCAAATAGACAGGAAGACCGAATGTGTTGAGGCTGCAACAAGTACTGACAGTAAACTGCAAAACTGATTTGTTTTAAAATACGCGGTCTTCCTTCCCTTTGGAAGGAGAAGAAATTTCACCTACTTGTAAGTCCGGTTCTGATAGTTGTTAAGGCTGATGCTTTCTTAGGATGAGCATCTTTATTTGGTTAAAATCACTTGAAACTTCTTTTAATATCTGTGTCTAATAAATTTTCATTCTTTGGAGATTATATTATGAAGTTAATTTATCTGAAAGCTAATTTCCAAAGAACATTCTTTGGCCTGGCTCATCTTCAATGTAATAAATAACTTAAAAAGAATCTTATTTTCAGATGCTATTATCAGGATATACAATATATAAGTAGAGTTGATCAAAACTACTAAAGTAGTTAAGGAAATGTTTAATGTTTATACAGTAGTGAAATTTAATTTAAGCTAGAGGTCTATGCAATACTCTGAATGATACTCTGAACTTAGAAATAACAGTAGGAATCTTGTCAAGGAACAATGACTTCATTCATTTACTCTTTGTTAAGTGGCTGCTTTGTGTTAGGCATTGCACTGTGCTCATGACATAAAATTCTATCGTTTGTAAATTATTTCCAAAAATATACATTGACTATAGATGTGCCAGGCACAATTTTAGATGCTGGTGATGAACAAGTTACACATGGTCCCTGCCATGAAGCAGCTTACATTATGTGAAGGAGGGAGATGGAAAATATAGACACATAAGAAATATGTGCTTCAAACTAGGTCTTCTTCAAAGAGCAACATTAAGACAAATAGCCAACTTTTCGACAAAAATTATAAAAGCAAAAGTCAAAGGAATGATATTTTTAAAGTGCTGAAAGAGAAAAACATGCCAATCTAGAATTCTATGTCCTAAAAAAAGTCTTTCAAAAATTATAGCAAACCAGATACATTTTCCGTCACTTAAAAGTTGAGCAAAGTTGTCATTAGCAGACCTACAATAAAAAAATTCCTAAAGGAAATTCTTCAGATTGAAAGAAAATTATCCCAGGAATTTGCAGGGAGAAGATCCCTCAGGATGGGTAAATGTGAAAAATTTTTTTTTTTATATTTTCTTTCTTATGTTTACTTAGTGACAATAATAATCATGTCTTGTGAGGTTTATAATATTTGTGAAAGTAAAATATTTAAAAATAATAGCACAAAGGCAGGAGGAGGGTAAATGAGGTTAAACTGTTTTGAAATGCTTTCTTGCATTATTCATGAAGTGGTGAAACTACTTATTTAAGGTAGATTGAGATTCATATTACAATCTTTACATTATATTTTATATTCTCTAGAAGTATAATTCAAAAATTCTTAATAAAAAGCTAACAGAAAAATCAAATTAAAATACTGAAAAATACTAATTAAGCTAATTAGCTAATTAGGTAATTAATTAAGCTAAACAGGATCAAAGGAACAAAAACAAAAAAATTAAATAGATACAAAGAAAAAATAGGAGACTTATATCCAAATATATCAGTAATTACATTAAATGTAAGTGGATGAAACACTGCAAATGAGAGACTAAGATTGCAGGATTGGATTTTAAAAAATATCCCAAATACTTCTTTGTAAGATACACATTAAATGTTAAGAACATGGATAAGGTGAAAGTAAAAGGATGGTAAAGATATACCATTCTAACCCTAACCAAAGAAAGCGGCATGGCTACGTTACAATCAAAGTATCCTTTAAGACAGCCATATTACTAGAGACATAAAGAGGGACATTTCATAATAATCAAGAGAGTTGATTCAACCGGAGAACATAATTCTAAATGTATATGCATTTAATAATATACTCTTAAAATATATAAAACAAAAACGTATGAGACTAGACAAATTCACAATCGGGGATGTAAATTTAAAAATACCTCTCTCTGTAACTGACAAAATAAATAAAGACAAAAAGTCGGTACCACAAAACTAAAGGAAACATATTCTTTTTAAGTCAGACCTGGCAAAAACTCAAAATTATATCAACCTTGGTAAGAGGGCACCTTGACTAAAGTATTGATATCAAACCAAAGCAAATTGCTTGGGAGTTGAATTATGGTAATGCATTATGGGAGTAACATAGGGATACTACGCTAAGCCTAGGGAAATCCATAAAAATGAGATGTGTCCTTTTCTTTCAGTGGGCTCACATTCTAATGATAATAATAACCAAGGGTTACATCACACTTAATGTGTGCAAGGAACTATTCTAAGTGCTTTACTTGCATTCATTTTTTTAATTCCCCTAAGAATCCAATGAAATGGGTTATTATTTCCATTTTACAGATGACAAAACTGAGGCACAGAGAGGCTAAGTAATTGATCCAGAGTCAACACAGCTAATACATGGTAGAGTTGGGACTTGAACACAGGCATTCCGGTGCTATTCCATGTTTCTCATTCCCTTTAGTCCTCTGTGAGAGTGGGCACGTCTTTCCCCACTGAGATTTAGGGTTGAGTAGAGTATTTTGACAAAAGAAGGTGAGTGGGGGATTTTCCCCCAGGATCTCTTAGAGACCCCTCCTTGGAGCTTCTGGAAAGCCTAAATTTCCCTGTGTAGCCAGGAAAGGGGTGGCCGTCTCATCCACCCCTCTGAGGGCTCATCTGCAGGATGTGGTCTCTGGGACCATATTTAACTCAAAATAGAGTGGGTATTCCTGAGCCAGCCATCCTGTCCCCCTCAAGCTTAGACATCATGTTTCATCTTAGATGAGGTAGTTTCTCATTCTAGAACCTGAGCCCTGTAGCACATAAAGACAGCTAACTAATGGATTTTCCTAAGTGAATTTCAGGGGAGGCTAGAATTGAATCTTCCTCCTTCCAGCACACCAGCACCACCGACAGCACTGGCGAAATTCCCGGTAATTGGATTAATTTGCTAAATGCTACTGCGGATTCATGGAGGCTTTCAAACTTGATTTTATTTTGCTGTGTATCCTTTATTTATTTCTTTGTCACTGCTGTGGTTTAATTTATTCCTCTCAATTTTATATATGCCTTTCCCTCAAGGAGTCTAAGCGGTACCCCTCAATGGGAGCTTTTTGTCCATCTTTGGATTTTGGTAGAGAGATTTTTTATTTACAGTTTTGCTACAGGGTTTCTCAGCCTCACCTCTTTTGACATTTTGAGTCCTATAACTCTTCATCACAGAGGCAGTCCTGTACATTATACAATGTTTGCTGCCATTCCTGGATTCTACATACCCGATGCCAAGACCACTCACACCCCCAGTTGCAACATCCAAAATGACTCTAGAGAATGTTAAATGGGAAGAGGGGTACCACTGCTTTAGTCCATGGGTCATAGTAGAAAGAAAGCCAAGCATAAAGTCCCAGATACTGCATTTCTACACAACCAATCTCACTGCAAATGATGGATACCTGCAAGCTCCTCTCACTGTATAATTGTGAGTTCTTGAGGGCACAAACTCATCCAGCTTCTAGCCCTAGGTTTGGAATCCAGTATTCAGAAGATATTTATTGAACGAATTCAAAAATCGAATGATGAATACATAAAAATTCTTTTTACCGCCAAAAATTGGGGGTAACTGGATGTCAAATAAATAAAATACTGTGAATGGCTTGGTTCATTTTACAGTGAATTGACTGGCTTGCATTCATTCAGTTGTGCATTCATTCATTCTTTGACTCAGCAGATCTTGCTACGTGTGGGCAAGCTGGCCAAATGGTTGGTTCATGGTGCAGGCTCTGGTCCCGCATTACCTGGATGTGAGCCCTGCCATTGCTACTCATTGATTTTATGATCCCAGGCAAGTTGACTGATCTTTATGTGCCTTAGTGTTCTCATCTGCAAAATAGAGAGGATGAATATACACAGTGCATACCTTACGGAGTTGCTATAAGGACTCGGTTACTTAATATATGTTAAGTACTTAGGCCATTGTCACACACCTAGTAAGTATTATATGTGTTTGCTATTACGATGCCTAGTTGAGAAGGTAAAGAAAGATAAAGTAAAAGACGTGCATCAGAATAGCTCTAACTGGAGGTGGAATATAATATGTGTTGTCAGAGAAGTTCAAACTAATGGGAGAGAGAAGAAAGATCACAGCTAAAGAAGAGGCAGAGAAAGCAGAGATGGCCTTATGGCAGGGAAGACATTTAAGTTGGCCTTTGAACACAGGGCCACGTGTGGGGGACATGTCGGGGGGTGGTATTGACAGAAGCAAAGTTGTGGGGACACTTGAAGAGAATCCCTGTGGTCCTATTGAGCTGGGATTTAGGGAGATGATGGAACTAGGTCTGATGACACAGGTTAGGGCCTTATTGAAGGGTTTTGCATGAGATTCAGTTTGTCCTTCTCAGCACAACAGCGAAAAGTCTGAAAACTCATGGGCGCTGGGTTGGGCCCCAGCTTCATTACTTACTAGCTGTGTCCTAGGGATATCATGGAACCTCTCCAACTTCAGGTTTCTACCCTTAAAATGGGCAAAACAATGCCTAACTCACGGAATTGTTGTGAGGATTAGCATAATAGAAATAATGGTACAGTGCCCATAAACAACAAGCATCATTATTATTCTGAAAGAAAGCCTGAATTGGGAAGGAAAAGAAAAAGAGAAATGCAGAAGTATTCGGAGGGGATTCGTCAGTGCTGGTTGACCCGAGATGGGTACCTTATAATGCTCTGTCAGTGACAGAGTCGGGTGCTGATGGCTAAAACAAAAGCCAGTGGACATTCATTAAAACAAAGTACGTCGAGTGATTCAGCTGCCTGTAGACGGTAGAACCAGTAGGACCCAGTCCCTGCCATTGAGGAATCCACGGGTCAGTAGGCAAGACAGACCTGACAATTAAGAAACACAGCAGTCTGCCCCTCCCTCTCTCCCTGGAAGTGGGTAAACACCAGAAGGCAGGGGTGGGGGAGGAAAGGGGCAAGAACTAGGCACTCCTGAGCCAACTTCCAAATGAAACTTGTGTAAAACTCCACTGTCACATGACCCAGTGACTGGGGAGGCCACAGTTAGAAAAACAGACCAGCAGCAACAAAATAATGAAAAGGAATTGAGATCTTTCCCACCGTCTCTCCCCAAATACCAAGTTGTTTTGTTTTTAAGAAAGTAGTGAACAGGAGAATGAGAGAGTTGAGGAGTATGTGGTACTTTCATAAAGAGCAGGAGAACCTCTTTAAAATTCTTCTTCCTCATCTTTTTTCACATCCAATGTCTCCACTCCTGCAGCTGCTTCAAAGTCTCTTGGCTGACACCCAAAATCGGCCCCTCTAAATCCAGTAGAAGCAAACTCTCCCTTTTCTCTCCTCCATCTACCCAGTCACCTCTTTATCAGGTAGATTGATTTCGCCTCTCCTGAGTCTCTCATTTGCTGCTGGTTCTCCCATTCCTGAGATTCCGTGCAATCAATGGCCCAGAGTTGACCAAGCCAGTTGGAGTCTTTCCTGCTTGGGAATGTGGGGCAGGGAGGATGAATGGAGTCTCCGGAGAGGCAGAGGCAGAGAAAGGGGCTACAAATATGCATTGTCTAATGACTTTTGACCCTGTTTTAATGAATGAATAGGGTTGGTTCTTAAAAGAGTCTGACTGAATTTCCTGACCAATGACCTTCTTTGTTGATAGGTGTGTACATAGCCGAAGGGAGCTGCCTCGGTTTGAACTGTAAAATCGCACCAGCACTTTTGTGTATTATGAAATTGTCAATGCTCTCTGGTCAAAGACCACCAGGAATCCACATGTAAGTGGAAGAGAATTTGGATTTTGGGTGAGGGTAATCTCACTGCATAGGGAATTGTGGGGTGTCTTGCTAACGGGGTGTTAGAAAGAATTTATTATAGAATTGGGGCTTGTATTAGGTGATTTTGGTGAGAGTTCAAGGAAGCATAGCTTTGTCCTGGATTAGATGCTCTCAGAAAGCAGAGGTAATTCTCTGATTGGATATATTAATACTTCTTCTCCAGAAAGGACGGAAACATAACCTCACAATGCTTTAGTCATTTACCCAGCTAACTCCATGTTACACAAAACCACAATCTGAAAACACTGGGGAAAAGATGCTCTTAACTAATTTATTATTATTTTTGGATGTTCTTTTAAATAATCCTCATTTTGACTCTTGTCCTGTAAATAGAGTTAAACAGTGCGATTATATTAGTTCAATTAGACGCATCATCCAATGAAGTATCTAGTTTTTCATGGAGTGTCTTTCCTATTTTAAATTTTTAAAAGCCACTCCAGAAAGTGATGAAGTGTCTTTATGGGCTTGGCCTCCAGACACAATTTCATGCCTTACTGAGCAAGTTTGTGGTTGGTTGGATAGTAAATGAATTGCTTGAGCAGGGCCCTGTTTCTCAGAGCTTGTCCATTTGAGAAAGCTGTGCTACTTTCTGTCATTTTGGGCACTTTGACCTGCGTAAATGCCACATATTGTTGCTTTTTATCTGTCATCTCAGCACATCTTCCTTCAATTCAAATATTTTTGGTAAAATTTTTCTCTTTATTTGTCAATTATATGGATTCTTTGAACATAAGATTGCCAACTTAATTCTCCTCAGTGTATGATTGTCCTTTAACGAAAACACACATTACACTTTCCACAAATAGATTATAATGGGGTGGTGTTTGCTGCACAGCTCTTGACCTCCTCTTGAACTCAGCATCCAGTGTGACTTCCCTGTCTCTGCCAAGGGCGCCTCACTCAGCTCTGCTATTCCCTGGCTCCTGGCTGTTGAGGGGAAATGGTTCTTGGGGAGGTTTCAGCACACCCGTCACCTCGTATTCTCAAAGAATTATTAGCTTAACACAGTTCCCTCAAGAGTTCAAGGGCCTCCCTGGGCTTGTGGATGGACTTACAGATAGAGGACAAAAGTCTTTTCAGCTTTTGTATATGTTTTTGTCATTTAAAGGATGCTAAATACTTTCGCATCTTTTAAATAACAGCTAAGAAGATCTCACAAGTCTTCGCTTATCATTAGCCTTTTATGCCAATAAATCGATCCTGTGTGACACAGATGATTCTGGCCTCTTAGTGGGATTCCTTTCTAAAACCGTTAGGCTTGCAGTTGCAACCAGGTCCGTGGTGGATAGCGCAGATCAGGGCTGCTTGGCACACGCACTTGGCTTTCTAGGATCCCGGAGGGGTTGGAACTAAAGCCAGAGCTTATCTAGCATTCCAGCTTTCAGGGTGGATGGAAACGAGCCTACAGGCTGGAGAAGTAGGATAGGGCCTGAGCCTTTAGTGCTCTCAGGAGGAGACTCTAGTGGCCCTTCCGGCATGAAGATGAAAGACTGAATCTACAAATGGACAATGGCCAGACCATATACAAAGATAGAACTTTGAGCTACAATTTGCAAGAACCAGTCCAAGAGGCCAAAATGACAGCTCTAAGGGCCTCTCCAGTGTGAAGGGGGTTCCAACAGCCCCCAGGAAGCCACAGGGCACTGCTCAGCTTCTGATCATTTCCATCTGTAACCCCAGATCCAGCTGCAAACAAGGAAAAGCACTCTCCTCTGAGGCCTTTTGGAGGGGACGGTGTAGCACAGAGGGTTTCGACTCTTGGATCATCCCAGGGAAACTGGATTGCTGAGCAGTGAAAGAGATGCCTTTTGAACTAAAACGTATCCAAAATAGCTTCTTTGATGCAAACTAACGTGGATTCTATTAAATCGGGTAAAGTTTTAGTAATTAAAGCAAATATCAGAGAATGGAAACCATATAATAATTTGACAAAAGTTTTGTCTAGTAGAGGCATATGAGGGGACAAGAGTGCTATAGTAAATTAGTTTTTGGTTTTTTTTTTTTTAGATAACTAATTTGAATTGATCTGGATAGGGACAATTTTTTCCTCCAAAGAGAAGACTCTATTTCTCTTCCCTTCTCCCTGGGCCTCACCTGTGCCCCATTACCACAGACACTTCTGCATGTAGGTTTCAATGAACTATGTACAAGGAAAGGGACAGAACATCAGGAGTGACACAGCTCTGCGGTTTTCTGCCATCACTGTCCTGTCTCTGTCACCCAGGAAGTATGTCTGGTAAGTTATGAAGAGTGACAACACCAGGCAAATTGCAGAGCAGACGTATGTCTTTGGTGTTTCCCAGGCCCTGGTGCCCTTAACCTTGTCCTGGCTGCTGGGGTGGTGGAACTTCACCCGGCCTGTCGGTCACTCTGACCCTGTCCCTGCGCCCGTGAAGGAAGCATTCTATGTCCAATATTTTCAGAACACTTTTTTCTCATTTCTAAAGTAGCAAGTGGACAGGCATATAATTAGTGGGTGCTGGGCCACCTACTCCATTTTTGTGACCCAAGTTAAGTGTATTTTAACATGATACGGAGACAGTACTCTAGCAGTGGCTGTCTAATTACATGATGTGCAGGATAGCCTGGATGTGATAAACTTCCAGAGGGGGGAGATCAGGCCCAGGTCCCTCTTCAGTTACTCTGAGGAGGCATGTGCTCACCAGCTTTGTAACCTTTGGGCAAGTTATCTCCATGGGGTTCTATTTGCTCATCTTTAAATTTGGTGAAATAATAGTAATGTGTAACATTTACCAAATGCTTATGCTTTGCCAGGCACTGTTTTAAGCACATTATATCAGTTAATTTACTAAAAGGCTAAATACTTGCCCAAAGCTGCTTAGCTAGCAGGTGGCAGGGCTGGTCATCAAACAAAGGCGATCTAGTTCCAGAGCTCACTTACTTGACACTACACATACCAATCCTTGGTACTGACCTTCTACCATGTAATACACGCAAAACGCCTAGAACTGTGCCTGGCATGCAGTAGATGTTCAACAATAATATTATTGATCTGTCTTCCTGTAAGACCTGCCCCCCCTGAAGGTTCTGCCCTGATCATCTTCTGTTGCTTGGGTAATTTCAGCTCCCCTTTGATGAGAGTAGATGTATAGTAGAATCCACTGTTCTATTTAATAAAAAAGCAAACAAACACAGTCATATTCATTTAATAAACCATATGGGATGACCATCAAGTCCTTCTAGTTTAGGGTAAGGCATAAGACAAGAGTGCCAATAAACCTAATATGATATTGGGGTGATAAATGCCACAGGAGGTATACAGGAAACATGTTTTGGAAGTTCAGTGGAAAAGGAATTAGTCCTTCGGGTAATTTCTTCAAAATGAGAAGTTTAAGTTCATGGGAGTCATGGGTCTTCAAAAATAGCAGGATAGAGTGGAAAAATCTAGGTCTGGGACCATAGGGGCCAAAAGAGCCATGTGACTCTGGGCTCATCACTTTACCTCTCTGAGTCTCATGCATGTGTGTGTGTGAGTATGTGTGTGTGTATGTATGTATGTTTTAATCAGGAAAATTGGATAATTTTCTGGGAGCTGATGTGAGCATTCAAGTGAAAACAAATGTAATATGCTCTACTCGTCATTAATCTGTATGTGACAATGGATGTAAGAAGTACCATGATATATGTTGTTCTTTTCTGGATTTAGAATAAATGGAAAAATCTATTCTCTTACTTGAGAAATACTTCAAAGGAAAGTATTTTTATATCATCAATTAATAAACTTTCCCAATTCTATAAAGCAATAACGTACCTCAATTTATTAGTTTTGGGGTCTTGTTCCTTCAAATAATTATTTAAACCTCTCCCTATATTTAATGCAGCACAGGAAAAATAAGATACTAAGCTATTTGGTGTTAATGGACTCATAACTAAATGGCAATAAATCAGAGAATTCTACTGTGTTTATGAGAATGTAAGCACCATGAGGACAGGAATCTTGTCTGTTTCTTTTTCCCATTTCCATATTCTTAGAGTTTAGAACAGCGCCTGGTACATAGTAGGCGATACATATTTACTGAATGAATGAGACCACAGACATGAATCCACACTCTTTCATCTTTACAGAATTGCTCCACACAGAGCTGCGAGCTTAAGTTTATTGTTCTTTATTAAATGAATTAATGTAAATGAATTAATGAATGTTCTTTATCAAATGAGTGCCCATAAAAGAATTCTGAAATTGTGAAGTACTACACAAATAGAGGGTGTCACTTTTATTTCCTGCTCACTAAGTGGTTGGGGAGTCAAAAGGTTCTATAGGAAACAATATCAGGCTTTCTAAGTTTTGCTCTGAGTTTACTTAAAGAAAATGCACATAAAGAATAACTAGAGCACTATATTCTATTTGAAAATTGAAAAGGGTCCAAGAAATAAAACGTGAAGAAAATCTGGCTTCTCTGATGGTTTTCTGAGTATGTGGCAGATGTGTTTGTAATTCAACATAATTGTTTTTCCACCAAAAGCTATTACTAATCTTTTTACAGCTTCTTACCACATTCAACCCAGTCTTTCACTTCCTATCAATTCCATCTGAAGAGAGAATTTTGCCCGTTTGAAGCAAAGCAGAATGACATCCACCCAGACGTTCCAGGAAAGCACAGAGACCTAGTGGGATCACTGTCTTCCACTCCTAACTTGATGTGATGAATGTTATTCTGGCAACTATCTAAAGTCCTCGGCAGCTCCACATTGCTTCTGACTGTTGGGCCCCTACTATGTATTTATTTCATTTGGAAACCTTGTTTTCAATGTAAGGTGAGGATATCTGGCTCCCTGTAGATAGACACCCTTATAGTGCTCAATTGCCCACTTACGGGCTTTAATGATAACATTACATAATGCAACTGATAATGAAGTTTTTTATTGTTTTTATCTGTTGGTGACTTTAAAATATAATTTATTAGAAGTGAAATCTCTCAAGCAAACTATATTAAGTTCTCTTAATTGGGAGAACTATATCTTTGCATTATATTTGCTTTTTTTTCTTTTTCAATTTATACCTCCGACCTTTATCTTTATTTCTATGACTTCCAGGTAGTTCTTTTTGTTTGTTTGTTTTGTGAATTGTCACTTTTTTCTTTAAACTCCCTACATGAACAGAAATAGTTGATCATATGGTTATTGCTCTGTAGGGATGCTGCTCTGTTTCATTAGTCATTACTATAACATAGTTTCCAAGAATTTTCCAAAGCTGTATCTTGAGATTTTTCAGGAAATTTTGCATATTTAAGATGATGTTACGGGAAATTTTATGAGTGTTTTGGCTCCATTTCGGTTTATTTCACTGCTCATTGGCACTCTGGGGTGGGAATTGTTACAATAGTAGCAAAGAATAGAGCAGAGACTGAAGAGAAATACCCTCTGGGTGAAGTTCCTAGGAGTTTACCTCTGTCTGTTAAAAAAGGTCAGAAAACCCAGGCGGAACCAGCTTGAACAACGAGGGGATTGCTTTATTATTTCACATCACAGGACGTCCTGAGGTAAGGCAGGTTCCAGGCACGATGTATCAGCTCTGTTTTTGCTTCCCGGTGTTCCCTGTGGCCCCACAATCCTCTGAACATTGGCTTTATCCTTGGTCTGGTGACGAGAGGCTGCAGCAACCTCAGGCGTTACCTCCAGACGTCACAATGTCCCCAGAGAAAGCAGGATCTTTTTTGTTTTTCGGGCCATGTTTTCCCCATGTCACCCCAGAAGACCTCTCTTGTGAGTGGGTGGGCAAAATCGCATCACGTGACTATTCCTAAACCAATCAATAGCAAGCAGGATGGGACTGCCAAGGTAGGTTGATGACTCTTGCCGCTTTGTGGAGGAAGCAGGTTATGTAGATAAAATCGGGGACAGCAAGAGCAATGGCTTTCGTGTAGGCAGCCGAGAGCTTCTGCCGTACCCCTGGAGGACAATTAAGGGGAGACTTTTGAAAGGCAAGAAATGTAAACTGGATTCTTGACTTGTTCCAAGTGTGTGTGGGTGGGTCCAAAAGGCACAAAGCAGTCTTTCAAATATTTCGAGTAAAGCCGAATTAGACAAGACACTAAAGCACTGGGGACACAGAGCTAAAATAAATGTATATCCTTGGCTGTGCCATCCAGGACAGAGTTCTAACTCTAAAAGTTTTGATAGCCTGATCCATCTTACTGTTAGCAGCAGTAAATAACTAGTCAGTGAAAACAGAGCTTCTGAGTTACAAAGAGTTCATCGGCGTTTCCGATCACCATTCCCCACTATTTAGGAATACTGTTAAACACTTTCTTGCAAATTGTCCTATTTGGGGTACTGAGGTAGATTAATTAGAAGGTGACTGGGTATCTATAATCATTTGGCCTCTGATGAAGGGGAAGTGGGCTGGAGAGGTGGTCTGGGAGACAGATGGCTGGGTCCTAACTAGCCCATCATGGTGATTACAGTTATGGGGACCAGTTAAACGTCCTCTCCTCTGCCCTGCTGTTAGAGGAGTCCCCTCTTAAATGGTAAATGATTTGGCTTGTCTTTTATCATGTCCCTGCAATCTCATTACATGTCATTAATTCATATATAGTTTGTTATATTTTATTCTTAATTCTTTTTATTAAAATCCTTTGGGATTCTTTGTTCTGTGTTGAGGGAAAACATGTAAAGGAAGCCTGTTAACTGTTAGTGAAAAATAGTTTCATTAAATATTCCTGTTCACAAAGGCCTTTTTTGGAAAAAACAAAGGAACTGAGAGGGCTGTAGTGAAAATCAATTGAATAAGGCCTAAATATGGAAAATTAGTGCTTTCTAAAGTAGCTTTCTATATTTTTCAAAAAAAAAAAATTGGGAGGGAGGGTAGCTTTGTAATTGACTAGTTTGTAAAAGTCTGAAAAATAAATGAAGTTTCTTTTATTTCGTATGAGCGTCTGGCAAGACCTTAATTTTTTTTTCTTTCAGGTAGGGAGGGCTGCCAGTATTAAAAAAAAGAAGATAGAGACTTATTGCATTTTGTAACTAATGTTATTTGGCATCCTTTTAATCTGGCAGCAGGCTGTATGTGAATTACAGATTACTGAGGGGAGTGATTGGTGTAAAGTCTTACTCAACAGATAGTCATTGTACGACTGCAAAAGCTCAATGGTTCAAAGCCACTCCAAACTAGTACTTTACCTAATGCTTCTTAATATAGTTCTTTTCTGTGCATGTCTTCTATAATATGTCTCAAAAACCCCCAAATGGACCCCCACAAATGACTCAAAATCTGGAAAATATGCTTTCCTGGCCAATTCTGGTTTGTCTCAGTAGTGTTTTGAAGACTTTCTATGCTAACTGCAAACATTCATATACCAAATTCCATGGAGCCTTCATCATTTTTAATGTGAAAAGAATGTGGTTTGGGTTTCTTTAATCTTTTATGGCCAAATTGGGTCCAGAAGATGAAACTGTGGACCTACATGTTCTAACTAAACAAAGCATTGCTAATGGAGAGAAACGTGCGGAGACCCTGTGTAAGCAAGTCTCCAAAGTATGCCTTCTTTTAATCTTGACACAAAGAGATTTATTTAATACCTGAGAGAAACACTGCCCTCTGGTCTTAAAACCACTGTGAACAGGAAATAATTTCAGAGACTCAGAGTCTGGCTTTATTTGAGATCTGCTTGAAATGGTAGACTGGTAGAAAAAGACATCATGGCTTACCCCTTGCCATGTGGTCACAGCCAATTTTATGAACCTCACTCAGGTTAAGTAAAAAAACCCTTTTCATGTGGCCCATCTTGAGGCTTTTACATTATGCCTGCATATTTATTATTTTCTCCAAAACAAGGAAGGATTCTTAAACTGTGATCTATGGATGTCCAAAGCCATAGTGAATGGGCTTCAGGAAGTCTGTGGAACTCTGTGGAATTTGAGTCCATGTAGAGAGACATTAATATACATCTGATTCTGAAAGGAATGACTGATGGTCATCCACAAAAGTTCATTACCACTTCCTAAAAACATATATATTCAAGATATTTTGAGCATCTTTTGTAAGATTTCTCTCTTCTGTGTAGAGCTGAATACTAAATAGTGATGAGGAGTAAGTGAATTCTGAATATATTTTTTCTTACATTTCTCTCTTTTAAGGAAGTTTTATATTTTTGGTTAGTCAAACAGTTCCATTATGTTTATTATAAATATATAGCACTCCCCAACCCCATTTCTGCTTCACACAGGTGACCATTTTTGACTTATTTACTTCTCTGGATATATCTAAATATATCTAAATAACATGATTATATTGCTAGTGTTAGTTTTTGCAGTGTTAGCGATTATCTACTGAAGTACCATTTACAGAAGGTGAGAATTTAGCTCTCTCAGCTCCCTCTCAAAAAGGCCTAGGACATTACAGATACTTTCACAAGCATAAATACACAGTCACACAATTTCCCCTCCTCATGTATATTTATATGATATCTGGCTAGCTCAATCTTCATTGCTTACAGAATTATTCCCATGTAAATATCAGTCATAGGTAGGTCACACAGTGTACTATGAATATATTTCTTACTTCTCTTGGAGCTAATAATTTTTTTGATATTCTAAAAAAACACCCCAAAATAAGTTTTTGGTGTGTCTTTTCTAATGTATCCCACAACTCTCCTTCAGATGTGTAGATTGTCTCTTAAGATATTCTGATCCACCAGGCTGTCCATCAGTAACATTATTTCTTGAATAATGGCTCCTGGAGACTTCTGTCCTCCTGGTTTGTTCTGTGTGTCTCTGTCCTTGGATTTACTTCCATCATCACACTTGGACTCCTTTCATCTCTCATCTGGTGGGATCACCTGCTTAATGGACTTATGCCTTCCTCTATCTTGGTTTGCTCATTTGTTTAATTAGAAAATATTCTCTGAAAACTTCCCAAGAAATGTCACATGAGTAATAGATGTTTTGAGAATTTGCATATTTGAAAATGTCTTAATCCTATACTCACAATTATTTGATAGTTTGGCTTCTTATAAAATTGTAGGTTGAAGATCATGTTCCCTCAGAAGTTTTGAAAATATCCAAGCAATAGTATTTTATGCATAAAAAGTTTGGTGGATATAAAATTATTATGTGAAACAAATATTTTCAAAGTACATTTTTATAAGTAAAGATTAATTATCTCTTGGTAAAATAAAAATATCATTAGCAAAAGCATATTTCTAAATCTGGGCAGCAAAACAAAAGGTGATATAAAAATTATATCACATAAACATTATTAAATGTTAACTTCTGCCAAGTAATAATTTTACTCAAACATCACAGGATTTAGTTTGTAGTTGTAATTTACAAATAGATTTTTAAAAACAGTTTTCTCTAGTATAATTAACAAATGTTAAAGTAACTAAAATAACAGAACTTCTGTATAATATACTGAAGTATAGAATACTTTCTCTTGGTAAAAACAGGCATAATAACTCAAATATAACATATTAATAGAGTCCCTAAAGGTAAACAAGAAAAAAGTAACTTAAAAGCAAGTCTTATCACGTGACCACTCCTAGTTATTCAATGGTAAAGGTGCAGTGTTAGTGAGAAACTCAAGGATTTTTTGAATTAGCAACTCTTCATAACTAGTATTTTTAACTTATGTTTTATAATTTTTTGACTTGACCAAATATAAAACAAAACCTCCACTTCATCCTTAAGTGAAACTTCTTTCCAATCTCTGTACCTTCCATTGATGAAAATTAAAATACATTCTTCTAGATAGAGACTAAAAAAAGAAGAAAAAAGAAAGAAAATTAAAATACAAATTAACTAACACCTCCTGCTGTCTTTACTACCCTCAGTTCTCTTTAATATATTAATTTCTAGGGACCATAATTCAAACTGCCAGTAAAATCAAACACTGTGAATATCAATTCCTTATTAACACACTATAGTAAGATACATTAAAAAGGAAAAAATGAGTATAAAGGCCACATTTTGCACACAAAAAGATGAAAATTAGCAGCCCCGGCCCTTGACACATACTGATCATTAGCTACAGCTGGCACATTTAAAACACATTTCATTCTTGCATAAATTATGGAAAAAATTGTATTACTCAAAATGAAGACAATGACAGTGAATGACAGTGGATGGGATCTAGACAGAACACAACTACCATTACCAATGACATTCCATCAGAAAACTATCCAACAAAGGAATGGTTAAAGTCAGAAAGTTATGACAGGTTCTAGGGCTCCATTTGGGTAAAGCCACAGGGGAATCCCAGGTCTGTCATCTCAAAGACTCCATCCCCAAATGAACATGACGTCTATTGCTGAGGTTGGTCTTTAAAATATTAATAGTTTTTTGGTTTTTTTTAGAGATAGGGTATCACTGTGTCATTCAGGCTAGAGTGTGGTGGTGCAGTCATGGCTCACTGCAGCCTCGAATTCCTGGGCTCAAGCAGTCCTCTTGCCACAGCCTCCTGAATAGCTGGGACTATATAATTTTTCAAAAATTTTTTTTTTTATAAAGGTTGGGGTCTCACTATGTTTCTCAGCCTGGTCTGGAATTTCTGGTCTTAAGCAATCCTCCTACCTCAGCCTCCCACAGTGCTGGGATTACAGGCATGGGTTATTGTGCCTGACCTAAAATAGTTCTTGAACAAATCTATTTAAGGCTTTTTAAATTATGTATAAAAAGAGAGGATGTTTAAAATTTTTTTTTAATAAAAATACAGTCTTCCCAATCCATTTTGTGAATGAAAATCTTAGTTACAATCAAACAATTGGAGCTTATAGGCTATTTTGATTTTTCTCTTTAGCACATGTAATCAATATTAACTTTCTAGAAATAAACATTTTTGAAAAAGCCTATAGAATAAAAATGGCTTTTAATTAGTTTGCTGCAATCGTGGTTTTAAAATTATTCAGTATCAGAATCCAGAGGACTTCTTAAAATTGCTCCCTTGCAGTCTCTGTTTTTTTTTAAAGCTTTTAAAGTATGACCATGTATCTAATTATGTTATTTTCCACTATTTTATTTGGTAAGTAGTTAAATGTATAATTATCTGTATTGAATGGTATCGGCAAATTAGTTTCAAGGGTTGTATTCCAACATACACTCAAGAACAAGGGCGTAGAAGACTTAAAGCAGGACTGCACACTAAGGAATGTCCTCATAGATGGCCCCAAGTAAGAGATTGGGAAGATGAGAAGAAACTAGCCAGGGAGACACATGAGGAATGGGCAGTAAGGTAGAAGAAAATAGGGAGTGTTACCTTAGAAAGCAAGAGAAGAAAGTGTTTTTGAAGAGAGAGTGGTTGTATCAAATGCTGCTGCTGGCTTGAGTAAAATGACAACTGAGCATTAATCATTGCACTGACAACAGAAAAATCTGTTCTGATGGAGGGATAAGGGCCACTTGATTCCACTGCAGTGGATATGTACTTGTAGGAGTATGAGAAACTCTGAGGGAGCACTGTTTACCCAGGGCAATGGTGCTGTGTAGGCCAGTGGTGAGGCAGGATCCTCAGAGGAAATGGAGCTGATCTCTTAGTAGTCTTTCCTCCTATCTCTCTGAGAGTATCGTTTATAGTGTGGTGTGTTTTTCATTTTATTTATTTATTTTTTTTGGTTTCTTTCACTGTCTGTGTTCCTCAAAGTTGTTTTTTCCTGTTTGAACTCTGTTTGCAGGACCCGAGGCAAGAATACAAATAGAAGCCCACATATTTCATGTCTACAAACATAAAAATTATAAATCAAGCTACACCTGTTACGTAAAGTATGTTCTAGCCTTCTACCAGGACAGCTATCCCTTTAAAGTAACTTGGAAAGCCAGGCTCAAATTTAGAATTCTTGAATTCCTGAGGGATGAAGGGGCCTGGGGACTCACCTCATGGTGAGTGAGGTGACCTCTAAGGTCCGTGTGTGTGACCTCTAAGGTCCGTGTGTTTTCAGAGATTTCCCTGCACCCAGGCCTGCCTGGGGTGCCATATACGGAGTCTCTCGCGCTCACCCTCTCTAGAGACTCCACCACCACTACACCACCTGGAGTGCTGTGGGACCAGTCCCCAGGCTACTCCGGATCAGGAAGCAGGTCTGGATAGGTCTCCTCCCCATCCTTTGATCTAATTCTTCTATTTTCAGTCAATATCCTGACTCCTGGGCCTTTTTGCTTTGATTTGTCTTGTTTCCAGGCCCCCCACCCAGCCCCCCACTGCTGGCTTAGCTTTCAACTTTTACAGGTCTTGTCCATATGCTTTCCAGCTTCCAAAATCTTTTTGCTGTCAATTCTTCTACGATTCTTTGTGCTACCAGACTTATACTTAAAGATTTTTTTTTTTATTGTCACTTGAGTGAGTTTTTGAACTACAGATAAGATAAATATGCTACTTTAACTGGAATTATTGACCTCTCTTTGTCATCAGTGGTGACCTTCTTTCATTGTGATGACTCTAGCAACCTAGTACATCGGTCTTCAGGGGCTATGTGTGTATGATAATAACACAAGTGTTTGAAAAGAGAAATACTTGAAGCCTCCATATTTCAACATAGTGCAAGTTTTCAAATGTTTTCCACTGACCAGATTTGTTGACTGAAATGTTTGGTTTTTTTAAGCAGAGTAGTTGAGTGAGAAGGCGGAGAGTCAGATATGGGTTGGAGGAATACTGGATTCTCCAGATTATCCAGGAAGTGCAGTGGACATTTATTTTATGTACCTGTCCAGCATAGTCCACCATTTTCTGGCAATAGTTTTTATTTTTCCATTGGGAACCACCTCCAACCTCTACTCTCTGTGCAGGTGTTTTGGGTGGGCCAGACCCTACTCCTGGAACCCTGGGATGCACATGACTAGCCTGTTTAATAAGTAGACTTTACCCTCTGGCCACAGTGTTTGGTTTAGAGATGAACACCCGATACAAATCAGTTTAATGTAGCTCAGTCAAGGACTTTCGTTGGAACACTGCAGGCAAAAATGATCTTTCTCACTGTGGTCATGGAGCTGGCAGGCTGTAAGGCCAAAGCTGCAGATGACTGCTCTGTCTCCATGTTGGCAAATGCCTATGTGAGAATGAAGAAAAGGAAAGCAAAGGAGAATGAGAGAGAGAGAGAGAGAGAGAGAGAGAGAGATTGGTTGAGACTGAGGCTTGGTGATATTGCTTGTTGCTAGAGCCCCTGGGTACATCAATGCCTGAAAAATCTACCCTTGCTCTCTTTGGTTATATGAATTTTTAAGAGTTTTCTTTTGCTTAAACTAGTTTGTGTTGGATTTCTGCTACATAAAACTACAGGAGTCATAACCAAAGTAGATTACATACATAACAAAAGTAGCTTTGGGGGTGTGTGTGAGAGAGAATTCCAAAAAAATCATCAATCCTGTTCATTTTCTTAAGTATAAATATAATACCATTATATTTTTAGAAATAAATAAAACTAAATTGTTAATGCGAATCTGTAGTTTTTATGAGTGAATAAAACAAAAACGCATGATGCCAGAGGTACAGATGTTTGATAAAGTTCTTTTCAGAGCCTTTAAGGATGACTTCATCTAATGCTAACAGCTTGCAGGGGAGTTTCAGAGGATAAGAAAAAGTGTCCATTACATGATTTCACCAGATGTGGGATCAGGGAATAATTTTAGAATTTAAACAACTAAAAAGTGCCTCTGGTGTGCTTCTAATGTTTCAGTATATGCAAATTAGATTTTATATAATGCATCTCATAATATGGCCAACAATGGGGTGAAACTGAACTTTAATTGAAAGCAGAGCTAGAGGAAAGCTGGGATTGGGAAGCATAATTTCCAGTTCCAATAAGAAAAACATTTACATTACATATTAAGAATAGGCTGTAATTTTAAACACAATCAGAAAGAGATCAATAGGAAGGAATTCATTTCAAAGAATGGAAACAGATTAAGAGGCAATAAAATCCTATATATTTGTTAATAATTCAATTGTAAGAAAAATTATTTTGTTAAATTTTAAAAATTGCCCACAACAAAGCATTTAAGAGGAAAGGAATTAAATAATGCTAGACTGAGAAGCACAACTGATATGAAATACTATCAGAACAAACATCATTTTGTTTGACATAGTTCTGTGCTTCTAAATTATTTTTTAACCACATTTTCAGAAGTCTTTACACTGAATATCAGCTTAGAATCATGATCCAAGAAAACATAAGTGAATATAAAAATGTTTATGATTTCTTAGATGAGGAATTGAAACCGTGTAGGCAGACTTACTCCTATTGAATGTATGAGGGCATGAACTTCATTGTTGTAGATTCTATGTTTTAATATATTCTAGGTAGTCAATTATGTGTATTTAATTTAATATACAATTAACATTTAATATCCTATAGAATTCTATATATTATGTATATTTATATATTTCATATATTCTAATATATGCAAGGTATAGTTCCTTTCTCTCTCTCTCTCAATCTTTCTCTCTTTTTTTATTTTAGGAAGTATGCCAAAGCTATTAAAATTAACATCACTTGACAAAAGATGAATTCATTAATTCACTGTAAACAGGTGTTTGAGAAAACAGTAATTATTAATATGAATTTAATTCATTCCATCAAAACAACACTTTGAGAAACAGACACAGAATCTCTATTTTGACATATGGTAGCCATGTTTTGGGTTCTGTGATAGAAGACATTCAGTGGTTAAATTTGTGATTTTAGCAGTTAAAAAATAATACTATGATCATGAACAATTTTGGTGTGGATTTCAGTTTACTGCTGTTTAATGCTGGATTGAAAAAATAGGTATGGGCAATTCTTAACAACTTTTAACCTCTTGATTCTTTCTCACAAACCATCAGAGAGCTCTGTACCTGAGCCACACAGTTGTGTCTTCTGCATAATTGATTTTACTGAATTTGAGACTTAATGTGATATCATTAGTTTATATCAGGGATCTGTTACAAGGTGAGCCTAGGGTAACCTGCCAATGTGTTTACTATAGGACTTTTAATAATCATCTTAGCTAAGGTTTCATGAACACCAGTGAGCAGCTAGTGCATGGTGAATGTAGGATTTGAACCCAGGCAGTCTGACTCCAGATCTGGTCTCTTAACCACTGCTCTGCTGTCTGTCCCTTGATGCAGTATCTCGCATATAGAGAGTATTTGTGTGCCAGGAATTGTTCTAATCACTTTAAATATACTAAAGCATTTGTTCTTACCACAATCCTGGCATCACCCCAGTTTTACAGATGAGACACAAATGGTTAAGTAAGAGCCAGGAAAGATCCCTTCCATTAGCTTTCACAGTGTCCTCTCTCAAGGAAGTTTCTCTCTAGTCTTAGGAGCAAGAATAGTCATGTTTCTGGTGAGCAACCAGTTTGCCTATACCTTAAGGATATCTCATTCTCTTATTACTTGTTATTTTCTTTTTTGGTTGACACCCTGCAAAGCATTCGGTCAACCTGGTGAACTATCAATAATAAGAAATATCTTTCTTTTCTAGAATGAATTTCATTTCTACTTCCATTTTTTTCTCTTAATGAACAGGATGGCTATAAATCTGAAATAGGTAATAATATTTTATCATGTAATGTAATAGAATATCAATAACAACTTATTATGTATTTGCTTCCAGACTTCTATTGATATTCCACCCTGTACTTATATCTTGTCTTACTAGGCTAATTGGCAGATACTCTACAGTAGGCAAGAAGGACATTAAAAATCTACGGCATTTTTTTCAGTAGCTATTCAAAAACCTTAAAAATATTTATCTCTTTCACCCAGAAATTCCATGTCCATGTATCTATTGAAAGAAAATAGAGACTTCAGTTCTAGGATGTTAATCATAGAATTATCTATACAACAAGGTAAATAATCTAAATATCGATTTTTTTTTTAATTTTTATTTTTTGAGACAGAGTCTCACTCTGTTGCCTGGGCTAGGGTGCCATGGCATCCCACAGCAACCTCAAACTCCTGGGCTCAAGCAATCCTACTGCCTCAGCCTCCCGAGTAGCTGGGACTACAGGCATGCGCTACCATTCCCGGCTAATTTTTCTTTCTGTATATATTTTTAGTTGTCCTGCTAATTTCTTTCTATTTTTTTTAGTAGAGACAGAGTCTCACTCTTGCTCAGGCTGGTCTTGAACTCCTTAGCTCAAAGGATCAGCCTGCCTCGGACTCCCAGAGTGCTAGGATTACAGGCGTGAGCCACCGTGCCTGGCCTAAATATCTATGGTGTAACTGGAAACTGGTTAAATAAATTATTGCCTATATGCAACCCTTTAAGTATATGCTGTAAAATATTTGTTGATGTAGGAAAATATTCATGACTTGTTAAATTTATTCAGCCAACAAATGTTTATTGCCACAGAAGGTGTATATTTTCTTTAATAGGTATATTTCAAGAATGAGATGGGCTATAACGTAATACAGTGGAAACAGATGATTAGTGGTAAAAGATTTTCATGACCTTTCTCAGAAGTGCTTCATCCTTCCCTATTTTTTTATTCAACTATTCAGTTGCTAACTATTTAGTTGCCAACTCCCCTGGTGGTTTTAAAACATGTTCAGAATGCCTTTGACACTCCCCCAACAAGGTGGATTCTAGGTCCCCTCCCCAAAAACAAGGCTGGCTAATGATGCTGTGTGCTTCCAAGGCTAAGTCTTAAAAGGTGATACAGTTTCCTCTCGCCCTTCCCATCTCCTCTCTTTCTCTGTCAGTACACAAGCCTTGGGAACCCTAAGTTCACATCAGTGAAGTCTGGCTCACCCGAAGCTTCCATGCTGGAGGCACCATGAGGAGAGAGTATATAGAGGGCAAGAGATGCCCGAGGAAGCCCAGTTGATCCAGCCCCAGCTGTGTGAGTCTTCCAGCCCAGGCATCAGGCACATGAGTTAAAGAACTTTCAGATAATGCCAGCCCCAGCTTTTGAGCTACCTGTCCTGATGCAAGATGGAGCTGTCCCCATCAAGCTGTCTCCATCAAGTCCTGCTCAAATTGCAGATTTGTGAGCAAAATCAATATTGTTGCTGTCTTTAGAGGCTCTAAGTTTTTAGGTGGTTTCTTATGCAGACTTAATAACTGAAACAAACCCTTACCCGCCAGGCATACATACCATATGTATGATCACTCTCGCTCTTTCTCTCTCATTTTATTTCTATCCGTATATCATGAAAAGACACTAGAAGTACATAAAACAAACACATGTTGGTAGGATTACCTTTGGGCAGTAGAATTATGGAGAGTTTTTGGCTGTTCCTTTGTGCTTTTCTATGATATATGGATTATCTGCAATTGGTGATATATTTGTTACCTTTATCATGAGTGGAAAAATAAATAAATGAATAGCTGAATAAATAAGGAAGGATGAATCACTTCTGAGAAAGGTCATAAAAGCCTTTCAACACTAATCACCTGTTTACACAGGTGACACATTATAGCCCATCTCATTCTCGAAATATATCTGTCGAAGGAAACGCACACCTTCTGCGACAGTGTGCTAAGTTCTCTGGTTTCATAGATGCTGCATTCTTAACTGAGGAAACACAACCTGGGAGGAAGGAGACACAACTCCAGATGGCTGCCTAGTAATTTGTATCTACTGGAACTGTCATAAAACCTATTTTCATTAATGTTAGTTGTGTTTCAAAAAATAATTGGGCTGTCTCCTGGGTTCTAGGTATTTATACTTGCGTTCTTTGTCTATCATATAATGCATCATAGAAAAGAGATGTCCGCAAAGCTCAAAAGCATGTCTTCTTTATGCCAGCATAAGCTGATCATTATCTAAAATGTGTTCCCCAATACACTGATGCCAGGAGAAGATTGCTGGTATGATAATGATTAGTCTTCTACACACATTTCAGACGTTCCTTGTATGCAGGAGAAAACGAGACTATGAAAATAGCTGTAGCTTCGTGGCTATTTGTGCTGTGATTATATGAAGTGGTTGGCTGACGATGACATTTGCTTTCTATTTCCACGTCAAATAAGGCAGTCAAACATGTTGGGGAAGCTGATCTTTGTAGAAAATAATTAATATTTTCAACTCCAGGGAAAAATGTTGTGGACACAGTAGGTCTGGAAACCTCAGGCAGTTCTTGCAGTAACCTGTGAAAGTGTGTTACATATTATTATTTTGTCAGGATGAGGGCAAAAGCAGACAAACAAGAATATAAAATTTATCATTGCTTTCAGAACCCTGGAATATGTCCATTTTAATAATGTTTGAGGCAACGCTGAGCTAGTTTCCCAGCCCAGCTATAAATAGCTTACACTTCAGTTTGAGTTCAAGCTGCAAAAGACCTTTGGGTATCCACTGACCAGCTGTGCATACCCTCTTGCTGTTACAGCAATGGCTTTTTCCCCTTTCACTTCCTTGTATTGTAAAAAATGTCTGCTGTAAATGTGACACCAAATGCCCTAGGGACTGACAGCATTCACTTCTACTTATTTAGTGATTACTATGTGCCAGATACTAAGTGCTTTGCATATATTAAATCTGTTCTTTTTTTTTATTATTTATTTCAGCATATTATGGGGTGTTCTTAAGACTCCTATAACTGTGGACGGTGGAAACCACAATTATCCCCATTTTACAGATAAGAAAACTAAAGCAAAGAGAGTATACTTACTAAGATCACCCAGGTAGTATGTAGCAGAGCCAGGATTACAAAGATAGAAATAACAAATATACTATAATATTTTGAGCATTTATTATTATGTGACAGGCTCTGTGCTAAACACTTTATGTATATATTTTTAAAAATATCCAAAGCTTGGAAGTAAGACAAAATGATTACTGCATGTTTTTTCATGATGAAGCATTGTCTAACAGGTCTGCCCAATAGTTATCTAATTCTCTAGGAATGTGTCTTTGACTTTCTGTTTACTATTGATTCAGGTCCAGATTCTATGAAATTAGATGGTAACTTACAGCAGATTAATATATTTCAACTAATTTTGGGATGGTAGAGATCCAAATAATTTCTGTCAGAAAGATAATCACAAATGTTAAGTTTTATTACCCTATTTATTACCACCTTTGTAAATTATTTATTTATTTATTTAAATTTGCCAAGTCATACCCTCAATAATTTAGCTATCTTATTCTGGCACTTTCTTTCATTTACTACATGTATCAGTCTATCCCATACTCCTTTGAACTTTCATCCAACTATTTTCCTCATTAACAATTTAAATAGCTATTTGTTGCACGCTCACTATAAGTTTGGATAATAGTCATGTCTTTTTGATAAATCCTAGGCAATTTTTACACTCAGTAACTGCTTTGGTTAAAATTCCAAATACCTGGGTTCTAGACCTTCATTTTCTGGACAAACCACTGCTCAATTCTGGGTTTAACTTTTCTCATTTATTTAAGACAGGAGTGATAATATTAGCCTTGCAGACAATATAGGATTGTAGCAAGAATCCCATAATGCTGACAAAACTTACATGAAAGTTGGTAGAGATAAGGTACAGAAATCCCCAAAAGGGAATAATTGGGGATCAGGCTTGGGTCATCTCTGGGAGGCAGAATTGAATTGCTGGGTTTAGGAAAAGGAATTATCCAGAAGTAATTAATACCAGTAGCTACTTCTATAGGAACCCACTAGAGTAATTCAACTGTGTATTTTTGCTGGCAGAAGAAAGAATCAGCAGACTTAAAGATCGTTTAACAGAGATTATGCAATTTAAAAAGCATTAAAAAATGAAGAGTCTCAGAAAAATGTGGGACACCATTAAGTGCATCAAAATCTGTATAATGGGAGTATGAAAAGGAGAGGAGAGAGAAGAGGCTGAATAAAATAAAACAGTCCCCAATTTATGATGATTTGACTTATATTTTTGACTTTATGGTGGAGAGAAAGCTATCCACATTCAACAGAAATTGTACTTTGAATTTTGAATTTTGAGTTGAAATTTTTAATAATAACTTTATTATAAAATAGGCTTTGTGTTAGGTGATTTTGCTCAATTGTAGGCTATTGTAAGTGTTAAGAGGATGTTTAACATAGGCTAGGCTAAGCTATGATGTTTGGTGGGTTAGATGTATTAAATGTATTTTTGACTTATGACGTTTTCAACTTACAATGGGTTTATTGGGACATAATCCCGTCTTAAATTGGGGAACATCTGTATTCAAAGAACTAATGGCTGAAACCTTCCCAAATATGATGAAAAACATTAACCTGTCCTTTAAGAAACTCAATGAACCCCAAGGAGGATAAACATAAAGAGATCCACATTTGGACACATCATAGAGAGACAACGAGAAAGAGAAAATCTTGGAAGCAGCAAGAGAAAAATGACTCACCACGTGCAAGTGACTACCAATAAGATTAATAGCTGACTATTTGTCAGAAACAGTGGAGTCCAGAAGACACTGTGATGACATATTCAATGTACTGAAAAAAAAATTTACAAACTCTCTTTCAAAAATGAAGATTAGATAAAGAAAACCCAGATATACAAAAACTGAGAGATTTATTTATAGCAGACTTGCCTTGCCAAAAATACTAAAGGAAGTTTTAAGGCTGAAAGAAAATTGACCTGGAGAATAATTTGAATCCACATGAAAAACACAGGGAGTGCTGGTAAATTAAATTATATAGATAGCTATAGTTATATAGATAGCTATTTAAAAAGTACAATTACATATTTCTTCTCTTAACTGATTTAAAAATTGTATAGAACAATATCTATGAAATTATGTTGGGCCTATAACATATAGAAGTGTAATATATTTGACAATGTATTTGACATAAAGGAGGGGGAAGGGAATGAAAGTATATTGGAGAAGAAAAGAAAGCAAACTCATAACTAAGAAGGTTAATATGAAAAACTTCTTGAAGAAATTTTTTTCTTTCTTTTCTTAGCTTCTTTAAAAGACATAAGATCACATAAAACTTTAACTATAGCAGTGTATTCCTTGTTTTGTGACACACATAGCTTTAACATATCTGACAGTAATAATACTAAGCTTAGGAGGCTGGAGTGGAAATGGAACTATATTGGAACAAAGTTTCTGTGTCTATAGGAATTACTCAGTAATAATCTGAAGTGGATTATAATAAATTAAGGTATATATTGTAATCCCCCTAGTAAATACTAATAAAATAACTCAAAAAATATAATCTAAACATCACTAAAGCAATTAAAATTATATGCTAGAAAATATCCCCTTAATACAAAAAGAACACAGAAAAGGAAAAATAGAGGACCAAAAAAGACATGAGACATATAGAAACTAAAAAAAGAAAAATGGGATATAAATCCAACCATATTAATAATAATATTAAATGTAAAGGAATGAAACAATCCAATCAAAAGGTAGCAATTGTCAGACAAAAAACAGCATCCAACAATCTGCTGTCTACAAAATACATGCTTTAAATTCAAAGCTACAAATAGCTTAAAAATAAAAGGATGGTATGTGATTTGTTTGTTTTTCCCTAGTATCAAATGTATCATTTTTTCCAAATCAACTCTTCAGTTCTCTGACACCAACTGGGTGTCCAACAATTCAATCCTATTCTGATATTATCCACCTGGAGTTAGTGTCAGATCCCCTAAGTTAAAGGATTTAACCCAATAAGACTGCCTCCACATCAAATGCCAGCTGCAGATGGGATCTCCAGGTGACCCAAACTTCTGCTCTACTAACAAGAAATTCGGACCTTCCCTCTCCCTTTCATGTTCAATAATTTGCTAGAAATTATTGCTAGAACAGCTCACAGAATTCATGAAAGTGCTCTATTTACTTTTAGAGCTTGTTATAAAGGAGACAAATGAACAGCCAGCTAAAGAGGTACACACAGGGAAAAGTCTGGAAGACTCCCAAGCAAGGGAACCACTGTCCCTGTAGAGTCCTTGGGGTGCACCAACCTCTGGGCAAGCAGATGAGTTCACTAACTTGCAAGCTGTCCCTTACAGGCATGATTCATGAAATCGCTGGCCATTGGTGATTGAATTAAATCCCTAGCCCCTCTGCCTTACCTGGAGGTCAGAGGGTGGGCTAAAAGTTTTAACATAATCACATAGTTGATTTTTCTTGTGACCATCTTGAAGTATCTAGGCCCCCTCCCCCATGAGTCATCTCATTAGCATACAAAAGCCAGTAAATTCCAAGGGTTTTAGGAACTTTGGTCCAAGAACAGGGAATCTAAGACTAAGTATTGTATTATACCACAGATAAAAAATATATATATTCCATGTAAACAGCAGCCACGAGAAAGCTGAACTATCTATACTAAGATGAGATGAAATAGACTTTAAGACAAAAAGAGTTCTAGGGACAAGAGGGCCATTTTACAATTCCCCAATGTCCTACAAAGAGGATTTGGAGAATTGGTGGGTGGGAAAAGGGGAGGAACTGAAGTTATGATGCTGGAGGACTGTTCAGGCCCTGGGGCAGGCCTCACCAGGAGGAGGGCCCATTAGAGTAGAAAAGTTCCAAGAATATGAGCTGGGAAAGACAGTCAGGGCAAGAAGACATATTCTCTAATTCCTTTCCTCCCGAACCTCACAGTTCAACCTTTAGCCTTTATCATGGTCTTCCTATGAACCCTCAGTGGAAATGATCTCATGATCACCTTGAGTTCTAGAGAAATATACATTTTATATCTTATTAGGAGTAAGATTGAGAGGATAGAAATTACTTGATAGCATGGTAATTCAGTTTAATGGTTGAACGGAATGCGTGCCTCAAAGACAGGTAACCTAAGAAAAAGAAATGATGAATGATTATGAATGAAGGGGAGAAAAGCACTCAAGAAAATGAAAGATGTTTTAGAAAAGATCATGAGGGGCAAAATCCTTTGATTCTTTTGCTATTTTAATGACCTAATGATAATGAAACCAAAGGATTCATCAATCTTAAAAAAATACAGTATTTTGTGGTGATTGAGTGGGTTTTACACATAATCATGTGTGTCAACACAGCACTATCAAATTGCATTTATTTAGCATTAGCACACATGATAAAATTATCACTTTTATTTTTAAAAGTAGGTGCTTATTGGGACATACTACTTAAATTTATTCTATACATTAGATTCATTCCTAAATTTTTAAGAGAAGAGTTGTATAATGAAGAATTTTCTCTTGATTCATTTATAGCTTCGAGGAAGTGTTCATCCTGAAACAGTTTTGTCTCTAATCAGGTAAGATCTAAGGTAAATTTTGAAGTCTGCTGATTTTGTCTGGCATTTTTCTGTAAGAGTGGAGAAAACCAGAACCCAAATCAAGGAAATTATACATTTTAAAATCTTGTAATTCTAATGTAACCTTGGCTTTTGTTATGAGAGAATTATGCTATTTTAAAATAAAACTTTTATGCCTTTAGTTGGGAATTGGAGCACTGACTTATTTCTATTGCACAGACTTTAAAAATTAATCTCCATTAGAATCCATATTCCTGTTTTGATAGGTCAACAGGCTCAGTCAGCAAGACAAATCCCTGCACTTGATTTATGGAATGTTATGTACAACAGAATGACTCATATTTAGAGGCTACATTGGTTTAAATTAACTAGTAATTAATTTTTAAATCATTAGATTGAATTGTTTCACTTTAAATTTTGTCATGTCTTAGCTGTCCCTGCTTATAAGGATAAGAGTGGCTTATCCTTGGAAGCAGTTAATATGTACATGCAACATCAATTTAAGGAGCTCTGAGCAAATTTCACCTGATAAACCTCTTTGATATTTGCAAGGCAAAGTCACTCTGAGAAAGGAATGTTAGCTCTGGGAAGCATTCTAGGTTATCTAACCCAAATCTTTCATTTTACAGATGAGGATAGTGTGGGGGCTTTCACATCTCCCTTTCCTCCAATCCCCCCTCCCCCAATTCAACTGGTTCCAAATTCTTACAATTTTACTTTCTAAATATTTCTCCAGTTTGTCTCTTCTATTTCTTTACTCCCACTGTTTATTCATGACATCATCAGATTTAATCTGGAAAACTGGCTTTCCTACTTTCTTTTTATTTCCTTTAAATCCACCTTTCATACAACCTCCAAATTGCCGGTATTTAAAAAACAAATCTTAAAAAGATGCTCAACATCATTAATCATTAGGGTAATGAAAATTGAAACTATAACAAGTTACCACCTCACACCCCTTAAGCTAGCTATAATATAACTTCAAGAAAACACAAAGGAAAACAAGTATTGTCAAGGATGTGGAGAAATTGGAACCTTCATACATTGCTGGTAGGAACATAAAATCAGGAAACTACTGTGGGAAATAGTTTGGTGGTTTCTTAGAAAGAGTTACCTTATGACCCAGCAATTTCACTCCTAGGTATATGCTTTAAAAAACTGAAAATAGACACTCAAACAAACACTTGCACAAATAAGAAACTGAAAACAGGTACCCAAACGCTGTGTATAGCAGCACTATTAGCATTAGCCAAAAGCTGGAAACGACCCAAATGTTCGTCAACAAAATAATGGATAAACATGATCTGGCACAGTCATACAATGGGATATCATTCGACCATGAAAAAGAATGAAGTACTGACACATGCTACGACATGGATGAACCCAAAGCATTATGCTAAGTATAAGAAGGCAGACACAAAAGGACATATATGTAGTGTGTGATTCCATTTATAAGAAATATTCAGAATCGGTAAATCCATAGAGACAGAAAGCAGATTAAGGCTGTCAAGAGCTGAGAGGAAGGGGGAGTGACTACTTCATGAGTACTGGCTTTCTTTTGGGGTGATAAAAGTGTCTTTGGAACTTGATTTGGATAGTGGTAGCACAACATTGTGGATGTACTACATGCCACTGAATTTTGCACCTTTAAATGGCTAAGTTTATGTTAGGTGGATTTTATCTCAATTTTTAAAAATGTCAAAAAAAAAAAGGGGGAAGAAGGAGGCATAGAAGGTCAGAGCGATGCAGTACGAGAACTCGACTTGCCTTTACTGGCTTTGAAGAAGAGGAAGGGGCCATGCGCTAAGGAATGTGGCAGCCTCTAGAAGTTGGAAAAGGTAGGAATCGTGGATTCTTGCCAAGAGCCCCCAGAAAGGAATGCAGCCCTGCCAACATTTTGATTTTATCCTGGTGAGACTTGTAGATTTCTGACCTACAGAACTGGAAGATAATACATTTGTGTTGTTTAAGCTGTCAAGACCAAACCAAACAAAACAAAACAAAAGTAAATTTTAGCTTATGGTGCCTCCCCCCACCAAACCTTTTCCGAGATACTCCATTACTGTTAGGAGACAATACATGCTCTTCACCATGGAAGTGAAGAAGCCACACTGAGATTTGGCCCCTACCAACCTCTCCAGGAGCATCACGCATCACTCCAATTGCCAGTGCCACCCTTCCTAGTGCTTCCCTTCCAGCGCTCTTGCATGGTTATCATCTACTCCTGCAAGATTCCGTTCAGACAGCTCCCCTCCAGGCAATGTTAAGTTTCCTTCCTTGGTGCTCCATAGCATCTTGGAAGTGTCTCTGTCCTTGCAATTATAATGTTTGGCTTATGTGCTGATTGTGTGCTCCCTGAGGTCAAGATATACCGTTTAAGCCTCAGGACTTACACTGCACTCTCCCACTCCAATTCCTGCAGGGAGTAGTGCTTATAAAATCTGTTGAATGAATGAATAAGTGGACAAAATTTAGTCCAGAGAGGTGAAGTAGCTTATAGGGGTTATTAGCAGAACTGGGAGTGAGTCTTCTCCCCAGGCTGGTACTCTCACCAGCTGCCTAATAATATTCAAGAAGGAAAACTTTCCCTATAATTATATCAGATATTTCTACTCAGGACCTGTGATTTGTGGACCAGAATAATTTAAGAAAATATTACTCTTTCTCCCTGTATTTTCTCTTTCCCAGTTCCACAAGTGTAACCAAGCCCTTTGTTGTTCTTTTGACTTAGAGGAATTTTTTTTTAATTACATCAGAAGCAGAATTTATCAGTAAGAGATTTCTCTTCCTTGCTTTTGTTTTCCTAAAGCCTCACCTTTGACGAGTTCATGCTAAGCCCTTTCAAGGACAGAGGGTGAGAAATTTTTTCTGTAGATCAAAATAAAAGGTCAGAGATGTATAAGTATTTGAAGTAGGTGAAGGAGAGAAGGAAAACCCATGCCCAATTTCAAGGTCAAGGCCCATGCAATTGAGAAACCTGGAGCTGGGGTGGGAATGATGGTTATACCTTAGGCACTGTACCCCTCTCATGGCGCAGAAGCAAACTGATGCCTATTCAAGGAAGCATTGTGGGCTTGGCTAATGAGGACAACAGGGTCACCAGGGAAAAACTGACTATTAAGGGTCTTTCCCCTAATTTCCATGCACTAACTAGCCTCTTGGATTCTGGTGTGGCTGTGTGCTGAGAAGGGGCTTTGGAGGGATGGATGCCCTGCAAATTAGCAGGAATGGATTGGGCAGTTGTATTTAGTTTAATCAAAGGGAAAAAAATTATATATGTATTTCTTGCATCTTTGAATGTGTGGGCTAAGATTCATACTCACTTGAATATTGGTAAATGGATAAAAGCATCAAGCTATGGGGGGAGGGGAAGTTTAAAAGATCCCCTTACCCTTAAATATCTCTTCAAGTAGCCTGCTTCAGCGTCTGAAATGATCGCATTTTAGCTTTTTAAAAATTATTATTTTAATAAAGTCAATGAAGGAGGCAACAGTGCATGGTGGAAGGGCTGTTGGATAGGCAGCTAAAGATCTGGGTCATTTCCCAACAGTATTGGATGAAATTGTGTAGGAGGTAGTTTGCCTTTGACGTTAACACTCTGGGTGGTGCTTCTGCTCTCTTCCTCTGCCCATCTCCAGAACAAGCTGTGTTGTCGGGCTTTTTCTGTCCTTATCAAAATCTGTGAGAGGCACCTGGACAGGTTTCAGGAGACCTGCTCTGCCTCTAGGTGCCTGGGTTAGGAGAAGGGGGAGAAAGGAATGTGACACATCAAATCCTTACCAGCTGTGCACACCGTAGCATGGAGTTAGTTGATCAGATTGTCCAGTTACCTAAGAAAACAGTGCTTGCAGTGGACTCAACGTTTGTGTCTCCCAAAATTCATACGTTGAAACCCTAATTCCAATGTGATGGTATTCAGTGGTGGGGCTTTGGGGCGGTAATTAGGTCATGAGGGTGGAACCCTCCTGAATGTGATTATTGTCTTTATAAGTAGAGGCCAGAAAGCTAGCTAGCTCTCTTTCTGCCACGTGAGAATCCAAAGTGGCAGCTGTCTGCAACCTGGAAGAGGACCCCCGCCAGAACCCAACCCCCCTGGCTCCCTGATCTCAGACTTCCAGCCTCCTCAACTGTGAGAAAATAAAAGTTTGTTGTTTAAACCACCTAGTCTATGGTGATTTGTTATGGCAACCTGGACTAGCCAAGACAGTGCTCCAATGGAACAGTGGTCAGAAAAGAGAGGTTTTCATTAACTGGGGGAGAAATTATCAGGAATGGTTAGGACTGGGTGTGTTGCTGAGGTGAGGGTGGGGGCACCGTGTGAGGAAGCGTGTGGTGCACAGTGCACCGCTCAGAGCCGGTATGGTAGATGCACCGGAGCCCTTGAGTTCACGGGAGGCGTGTCTCACTCAGCTTGTGCTGTCGTAACAAGATACCATAACTGGGTGGCTTAAGCAACAGAAATATATTTTCTCACAGTTCTGGAGGCTCAAAGTTTGATATCAGGGCGCCAGTGTGGTTGAGTTCTGGTGAGAACTCTCTCTTCCTGGCTTCTAGACAGCTTCCTTGTCACCATGGCCTCACATGGCCTCTCCTTGGTTCGCGTGGAGGTGGAGGGGCAGGAGGAGGGAAAGGGTGAGGGAGAAGGAAAGATTTTCCTCTTTTCCTCTGAGGGCCACCAATCCTATCAGATTAGGTCCTCACCCTTATGACATCATTTAACCATAATTACCTCCTAAAAGCCTTGTCTCACTGGGGGTTAGGTCTTCAACGTATAAATTTAGAGAGGTGGATTCAGGGGATACAATTTTGTCCACAGCAGGCAAAGAAAGAAGGAGGATGGAGCAAGCAGAGAACCTATTTCCCAAATTTACCTCCAGCAATACTCAATTCGTAATGAGGCTGTGTCTGCTTTAGAGAACAACAAATCCACTTGATTTTTCTAATAGCATTGTAAGCATATAGGGAATACACATGAAATACAAGTGTTTTGGAGTAAGCAATGGTGAATTAGAAGGGAGGACTTGAGTATTCCAAAAGCAATTCTAGAGCACTAAAATTCACAAATGTGGGATTCATCACCAGTCACTGAAAGTTCAATGGTACTGTTGTGTAAATGATACATAATACCTCGTAAGCCTCACCAGAACTGGCAAGTGTGACCTACTAGTACCCTAGTGGCAGTAAAATGGAATGTTTGTCAAAGAGGGTGCTTTTGTTAGGCTCCTTTTTACAGTTCAGCATCCATGTCATCAGGAATAATTTGCATGTAGGTCACAGATTCATATCTGTTGCTGAAGTCAAATTACTGGCGAAGAGGACTGTGGGCAAGGCGAAGCTTTTGCCCAGTGCTATTGTGCAAGGGTGTTGCTATCCCAGTCTGAAAATCAGCCTTCACCTGAGATTTTACAAGCTGAGGTGCTAGAAGTGTGACTTTCAATTTGGAGTCAGTTTGTCACTTTCAGCTTCATTAACATACAACTTGTGGACTATCTTAGCTGATAATTGACAAAGTACTCCTCACTTTGCTAGAAGGTAGGTCCTCATTCTTTTGAAGATGGTTCCCAGGCAAACTTGATAAAAGGGAAGGTTTGTTATGATTGCCCAAAGCAGCTTGTGCAGCTTATGTTCGGTGAAGTTTAATGTGACACTAAAAATATAACAATGTTCCTACTACAAATTTTGTAGAAAGAATAGTGAGAGGTTTCATGCATTTCTTTGTAACTGAGGCCATGGGCTCATGCCATCCCCAAATAAATATTTCAAGGATAAAGCGAAATAGTAGCCCTGAGAATCTAATTACTCCCCTTTGAAGTAACAGTCATGTAATCTCTCTCTTCCTCTTTTCCAGGTGTGTTTTATTTGAGTGGATAGAGAGAGTGTGTGTTTCTGCGTGGGCAGAGGTCCACAGACCAGATGGCAGATAATACTTGGATTCAGGTGTCTATTCAGCTCATTCATTTCTTCCCCCTTTCTAACTAAATTATAATAACCAGAGATGTATAGTAAATGTAACTTCATAAACTTGGCCACATAAAAATTAAAAAATAGATAATCTTGTCCCCCAAATAAGCAAAATTAAAAGGCAAATGACAAGCTGGACGAAATAATTGCAACTTATATCATAAATGAAGAACTCATTTCCAAAATATAGCCAATTTTCATCATTCACAGTAGTTATGGTCTATAAAGTCACCGAGAATGCTCAATTAGCGAATACTGAACTACTTTCCCCTAGGGGAAATACAGGGTTAGTTTACTGTGAGAGCCTTTGGCCACATTTTTCCTCAATCGATCAATACATAATCTTGTTTTATGTGTATTTCTGTTTAAAGACACCTTATTTAATACATATTGTTGATTCATTAACATTGAACTCATGGTCAACAGCACTATAACTCATGCCTGAACAAAACTTATCTAACACAGAGATTTTCCCCATAAAGCACATCGCAGCCTTTTTGCATTTAGGAACACTAGACAGCACTTTAGCACTATGCCTGGGGGTCATTTTAAACAGCAAGAAGACTGAAACAGGATCTGTACCTCTCACCTCTCACAAAAATCAACTCATGGTGGATAACAGACTTAAACTTAAACAGACTTAAGCATAAGGCATGAAACTATAAGAATTCTAGAAGAAAATGTTGGAAAAAGACTTATAGACATTGGCCTAGGGAAAGAATTTATGAAGAAGACCCCAAAGGCAATCACAGCAACAACAAAAATAAATAAATGGGATCTGATCAAATTAAGAAGCTTCTGCACAGCCAAGGAAACTATCATGAGAGCACAGAAAACCTACAGAATGGGAGAAAATATTCTCATGCTACATATCCGATAAATGGCTGATAACTAGAATCTATGTAGAACTCAGAAAAATCAACAAGAAAAAATCAAACAACCCCATTAAAAAGTAGACAAAAGACATGAACAGAAACTTTTCAAAAGAAGACAGACTAATGACCAAGAAACATGAAAAAATTCTCAACATCTCTAATCATCAGGGAAATGCAAATCAAAACCACAGTGAGATATCACTTAACTCCAGTGAGAATGGCTTCATCAAAAAGTCCCAAAACAATAAATGTTGGCTTGGACGCAGAGAGATAGGAACACTCATACACTGCTGGTGGGACTGCAAACTAGTATAACCTCTGTGGAAAGCAATATGGAAATAACTCAAAGAGCTACAAGTAGAAATGCCATTTGATCCAGCAATCCTGGTCATCTACCCAAAGGAAAAAAAGACATTTTACAAAAAGACATCTGTACTTAAATGTTTCTGGTAACACAATTCACAATTGCAAAGATGTAGAAACAACCCAAGTGCCCATCAATACACGAGTGGATTGATAAAATGTGGTATATGTATACCATGGAGTTCTACTCAGCCACAAAAACAATGGTAATCTAGCACCTCTTGTATTATCCTGGATAGAGCTGAGCCCATTCTACTAAGGGAAGTGTCCCAAGAATGGAAAAACAAGCACCACATGTACTCACCATCAAATTGGTATTAACTGATCAACACTTAAGTGCACGTATAGTAATAACATTGATCGGGTGTCAGGCAGATGGGAGGGGAGGAGGGGATGGGTACATACACACCTAATTGGTGCTGTGTGCATCATCTGGGGGATGGACACACTTGAAGCTCTGATTCTGGTGGGGCAAAGGCAATATACGTAACCAAAACATTTGTGGCCCCATAATATGCTGAAATAAAAAAATAAACAGCAAAATCACTAATAAGAAGCACAAAAATGTGGAAAATGTGGCACTAAATAGACCATGAAGAAGACACTTGTTTACAGTATGAGAGCTGGAACAAGGAGGCAGAGTGTTGCCCTGTTTGACCTCAGCCGGGAATGTGTTTATCAGGTGACAAATTTTTCATGGCTCTGTGTGTGTCTGTGGGTATTGATTTGAGGATTCCAAATAATTTTATTGAGTAGATGAATTTGCAAAAATGGAATTCATGGATAATGAGGATCAATTGTATATATAAAAGGTTTATAAAAAGCGATAAGAAAAAGACCATCTGCCCAGTATAAAAATGAGTGAAGACAATGAATAGACAGATTTTGAAACAGGAAAGATAAATGACTCTTAAGTATATGAAAAGATGCTCAACCTCCCTCATCATAATAAAAATGCAAATTAAGTTAAAATTATATTGAGATGCCATTTTAAAACCTATCAGATTAGCGAAGATAAAGAATTTTAATAAGGCCGGGCGCGGTGGCTCACGCCTGTAATCCTAGCTCTCTGGGAGGCCGAGGTGGGCGGATCATTATGAGCTCAGGAGTTCGAGACCAGCCTGAGCAAGAGTGAGACCCCACCTCTACCAAAAATAGAAAAAAATTAATAGGACAGCTAAAAATATATATAGAAGAAATTAGCCGGGCATGGTGGCGCATGCCTGTAGTCCCAGCTACTCGGGAGGCTGAGACAGTAGGATTGCCTGAGCCCAGGAGTTTGAGGTTGCTGTGAGCTAGGCTGACGCCACGGCACTCACCCCAGGCAAGAGAGTGAGACTCTGTCTCAAAAAAAAAAAAAAAAAAAAAAAATTTCATATGTGTGTGTGTGTATGTGTGTGTATGAGATTTATTATAAAAAGTTGCCTTGCCTGGGTGCAGTGTCTCATGCCTGTAATCCCAACACTGTGGAAGGCTGAAACAGGAGGATCACTTGAGGCCAAGAATTCAAGACCAACGTGGGCAACATAGCAAGACCCCATCTCTACAAAAAATAAAATAATTAGCTGAGCCTGGTGACACAACCTGTAGTCCCAGCTACTTAGGAGGCTGAGGCAGGAGGATTGCCTGAGACCAGGAGTCAAAGGCTACAGTCAGCTATGATAATGTCACTGCACTATAGTCTGAGTGACAGAGTGAGACCCTGTCTCTAAAATGAAGAAGAAGATGATGATGATGATGGAGAAGGAGGAGGAGGAGGGGAAGTTGGGAGGGGGGAGGGGGAGGAGGGGGAGAAGGCTCATGTGGTTATGGAGGCTGAGAAATCCCAAGATGTGCAGGGTGAGTTACCAAGCTAGAGACACAGGAGAGCTGATGGTGTAGTTCCGTAGTTCCGATCTGAAGGCTGGCAGGCTTAAGACCCAGAAAGAATCAATGTCCCAGTTCAAAGAAGGCAGCCAGGTAGAAATAATTCTTTTTTTATTTCCACGGGGGTAAATCTTTTGTTCTATTCGGGTCTTCAACTGATTGGATAAAGCCCACCCATGTTAGGGAAAACAATCTGCTTTGATTGGTCTACAAATTTAAACATCAATTTCATCCAAAAACATAATCACAAGAACAGCCAGAATAATGTTTGACCAAATATCTGGGCACCCTGAGGCCCAGTCAAGTTGACACAAAATTAATCATCATAGGAAGGCAACAATTTCTCTTGCTGAATTTGTGTTTAGGTAAATAAAATTTTATTATAATTAGAAAAATATTTTAAAAATTAAGAAGGACTTAAGGGGCTGTCCCATCTTTGGGTAGATTTAGCCCTTATTTCTTTCCCTGAAGGAAACAGGAAAGAAGAAAAGGAACAGCATAAATCCATCCACCCTGGTTGAGCACACGTTCCTCATGTGACACTGAACGCCACAGGTGCTGCAGGGCGATGGGCTTCCATGACCTACTCACATAGAAAGGGGGCATGAGACACCCACCAGGACCTAGGCTGCCATGCCCTCAAAATTCTGGACCAGAGAAATCTGGGTTCCTGGGCATTTCTAGATATGGTCATTGCTAACCCTCAAACTTGTTTTGCATAAAAGTAAATGTTTTCATAAACAGAAGTGTTTATTATTTCAAAAAACTCAAAGACTCTGGTCTCCTAGCTTAGAAAGCTACCGTCTTAACAGCCTCTGATGCTCACTCTTTGTGCTTGGGACCAAAGCACTGTGGCACACTCCTGCCACCTGGTGGCAACATATGGAAAATCATGCAAAGGCTTTAACCCTGAGCTTCTGATTTGGCCAAAATGTAAGACAGAAAGAGCATGCTCCCGGCCTTGCATTAGTGAAACAAAATTATAGGCTAATAGAGCTGTAACCTGGCAGGGCACTTAATGATTACCGAGTTCAACCACCTCAACATCCAGACAAGGAAACTAAGGCTTGGAGATACTTTGTAACTCACTTGAGTATGTGTCAGAGCCACGATCTCATTATCTTCAATCAAGCGTTATTTCCCCTCCAATCCACCTCTTAAAAAATACTTCTTTACTTGGGGCAACTGAAGACTTGATTAATTGGTATAATGGTGAGCAATTAAATATAATTGTAAAGCAAACAAAAGGGACCAATTTCTGTTATAATACCTCTTTTGTAATGAGCACAGGTCTTTGTACAGAGACTTTCAGAAGTGACAAAATTCTGCCAGAGCTGGTTTGCATCGAGCTTTCTCTTTCAATTTAAATGAACGGTGAGGGATGTGCATTGGCAAAATCCAGTAAGTGATTGCTCCCCTCTACGGGAATGGGATATTATTTTTTCATTTATGCTTTCATGCATCAAATATGTACACAACATTGCTATGTGTGCTGGGTGCTGTGCTAGGTGCTGGGGACACAACGAGGAGAAAAACAAATGAGATCTCTGTTCTCACGGAGCTCACAGTGTGATGGGGTAAACAGATGAGTTACCATGCAGCTACACTCATGCGTTGTATAAGGCCATTTTTGTCAATGATAGACCACATACATGACAGTGGTCCCATAAGATCATAAGGGAGTTGAAAAATTCCTATCTTCTGTGACATCGTAGCTGTTGTAACATCATTACTCATGTGCTCATGGTGATACTTATGTAAACAAAACTACTGCTCTGCCAGTCATGTAAAAGTGTACAGTAATATCCTAGGCCTTCAGATTCACTCTCCACACACTCACTGACTCACCCAGAACAAACTTCCAGTCCTGAAAGCTCCATTTATGCTAAGTGTTCTATATAGGTGTACCATTTTTCATCTTTTATACCATATTTTTACTGTACCTTTCCTATGTTTAGATATGTTCAGATACATAAATACTTACCATTGTGTCACAATTCAATACAGTAACATGCTGTACCAGTTTGTAGCCTAGGAGCAATAGGCTATACCATATAGCCTGGGTGTGCAGTAGGCTATACCATCTGGGTTTGTGTCAGGACACTCTACGAGTTCACACAATGACAGAATCACCTAACATCGCATTTCTCAGAATGTATCCCTGCCACTAAGCTACGCATAGACTGTACTGTGCAAGATGGTAACAGAGATGCTGCGCAGGTGGTCAGAGACAAGAGGTGAACTAGGTCAGGAGAGAGAGCTGCCAACAGAAACAGAATCAACTACAGCCGTTGAAGAGGGAGGAGTGACCGATGAGACCAAATTCCAGATGTGGTTGGTGCCAGACTAGGCAGGTATAAAATGGTGGCATTGCCAAAACTGAAGAGGCAGGTAGGGGTGGACATCAGGAAGACCCGTACAGTCCATATGCCTCCTTGGTCATGGAGGGCTTGCCCCTGGCGAGCCAGGGCCAGGGCGTGGTTGTCACCAGAAAGAGAAGGGAGGGGAGAGGGAGACACTTGACAGAGGCTCGACTGCTGAGTCCCAGGCCTGGGAAGCCCAGCCGACTGGGCCGAGGGAGGGAGAGCGTTAACACACGTCTTGTCTCTGTCCGGACTGGCCCAGGGACTGGCATTAGGCTGAGCCAGCAGGGAGGGGGCAGCCAACACCGGTGGCTTCTGTGGCAACGGTGCCAGCAGAGGCCAGATGGAAACTCTGACCGTGATGTTAATTCATTCCTCTGTGGTTTTTTGTTCAGACAAATGCCAGTCTCCTGTGGGTTTGTTCAGCTTAAAGCTATTGGCTGTGTGGGGCCAAGGCCCTCCATCCTTGATTTGCTTTAAGTTGCAAGTCCCTGATCAGCTGAGTTTAACGGAAGGGACAATCAAGGTCCTGGCTGCAGGAGAGGACATCGTAATGCTTCAGAGAGCCCCTGGGGAAGCCCTACCAAAGACCCCAGACCTGCGGTACATCCCCGCCTGGGAAATTCATTCTGTCCTACTCAGAATACAACCCAAGTCTGTGAGGTGCTAGGGCAGGCGGTGAGCCTGTGTCCTTCAACATGTCTAATGGAACATCTCCTTGAGAAGAATATTGACTCCTCCAGGTGGAAAGTCGGCCTGGACCCAAGTAGTTGGGAGATGGAGCTTGGCTGATTCACCATGTCATGATGTCTTGCCCGTTTGTTGGATGGAGTCTCCCCTAAAGAACTTTCCACCCCCCAAACCTGCCCTGGGACATTTAGTTTGACCCTCTGAGGTGACCTTTGGCCCAACTGGCAAGAGATATGCTTCGACCAGGGCTCAGCCAGAGACCAACCATGTGACTGGGATACGTCCCACTCATCGACTCAACTTCCTCAGCTGCTCCTGAGATAATTTTCAACACCAAAGAGAAAAACCATTGCCGTGGCCAAAAATGAAAATGTTAAGCTAGATATTAAATGTTGTCCAAGAGACAGTAAATTTAATGGCCCCAAAGTGGTTTCAGGCCTCTGAGAGGATTTTACTTCCTGAGCCTTGGAGGAGAAGCTAAGTGCCGCCCTTCTATTTCTGTTCTGCATTGGAAACGTCATAAATAGTTAACTGCCGTGAGTCCTTTTTTAAAACCTCCCAGGAGCTTCTAGAAATAGCCTCTAGAGGCTCAATGCATATTTCCTCGGGTCCTCCTCTTAATCTTTCAATAGGGGTGGTGATGATTTATTGTTACTGTCACCTACGGACTTACAGAGACAAAAGCAGAGAGGCTGGAAGGCAGAGAGGGGAAGCTCAGTGTGTAGGAAGGGCCTCTTGGGAAGTGGAACCTAGCATCAATTTGGGATGAGAGTACAGGGATAAGACATGTCACCTCTGCTTTCCTTGGTTTCTCTGCTAGTAAAAGGGGAGAGGTGGGGAAGTCTCCCTCTCCCCAGGGTGCAGAAAGAATCTACCCTCAAGTAGGAAACTTCAACAGATTCTTCAGCAAAGCAGAACCTGCCAACAGCCAAGTGCTATTATGACAAGTCAAGTCCACACTCATTATGTGCCTTTGCAGTGCATGTCACTCCTGCCGTTCCCTATCTCCAGGCTGGAATGGGGCTCTCCTGCCAGTTTTCCAGCCCAGTGGCATGACCTGAGGCTGACTGTCCATCACAGGTTTGACAGACAAGTGGCAGGAACCACCAGGCCCGGCTCTGCTGCCTGTCTGTTCTTTCCAGCCATGCCTCCGCTTCCCCTGTGCTTAACCACCAAAGCAAACACCACCCCTCTCTGACTCTCAGCCTGCCCCCTTCCGGCGGGCATCCTTGCAAACAGACCACCAGCCTAGAGCACTCCTGTCCACCCAGGGGAAGGGTAGGGCAGGAACATCCCTGGTGCCCTAGGTCCGCTCTCCAAACACTCATAACAATGCACGGTAATTAGCTGCATCTCAGGCCCCCTGACACCCCTTAACCTGGAAAATCAGGCAGACTTGTGCAACAGCAATCAGCTCCCAGACACATCGCGCCGTAATGTGATTACGCCATTTACCAAAATGCAAAGAGAGATACTTGAGGCGTTTCTGATTAGGGCTGACATTATCCCTCTAATGGGCCACCGCATTAATCAAAGCTGTTGCTATGACTATGGCGATGGTGGGGAAATAACCCCAGCCTGATTCTGGGCCTACCCAATGCCACCAAGGAAGAGGTCAGCTTTTGTTAGGGACACAGCAGCAGAATTGCTTCTTCCTGCTCGAGAAGGGCTTTCTATTGAAATCGCAACCACAGCCAGAAAGAGAGGCTTCTGTTTCCTTTCATTACGCTGGGATTTTCTGGTGCCATTGCTGGAGATGACTCGATAGTATTGTTCTGGGAGGGACTGGGCTGTGTGTGCGCTGGGGGTGGGGATACGGAGGCTGATTTGTGGGGCTGTCAGAGCCTTCTGCTCTCCAGAACTGTATCTTAATTGCCGGGTGGCCCCCTGGGAACTGTGTGGGGCATGAGAACCTGGGGGCGGGGGAGAGGGATGATCCGTGGAAAAGCCCAGCCTTTCCCATGGCATAAACACTCTCGGCTTCTGCTTTCTCCATTCCAGAGCCTCCCGAGCACTTGGCAGAGACAAGCCCGTACCACACACCCTACGACAAGGCAGATGGAAAAACAGGCGAGAATGAAATGCATCTGACAAGCTCGCGTGGAAAACCCCTGGCCTCTGCTCTGGGCTGCAGGGAACCCGTGAACCGCAGAGGAGGGAAGGGGAGTCTAGGCAGTGGGTACCGGGCACAAGGTCGTCTGGCAGGATAGCGTTAAACCCCCCAAGGACCCAAGTCAGCCTTCTCTCAGGTGCAGATACTTGAAAAAGAAATTTCAAGGGCAGTGGTGTGGCACAGTCCCCTCCCCCCATCACAGGGACAGAACGTTACAGCAGAATCAAGAAATCTAGTTCTAGACCAAGTCCCTTCTAGAATTTTCTCTGAGCCTTGGTTTTGCCATCATCAGAATGGGGACAATGAAATCTACTCCACTGTCGTCATAAGGGAGTAAAAGTCAGTCGAGATCACTTCACTGGAGGGAAAGTGATTTGTAAACGCTAGAGCACGAATTTTAAAACTTGACTGCATTTGGGAGCCACGGAAAGAGTTTCTAAAAGTTCTGAAGCCTGGGCCCCAGCATCAGACCTCCTGGTTTCATTGGTCTGGGAGGCTGCCAGGGCACCGGGGGATTTTTCAAAGCTCCCAGGGGATCCTCACGCACAGCCCCGGTAGAGAACCATTGCTCTCAAGTGCCGTAGGGAGCAGTACCCTGCCTTTGAGCCACATTTCCAAAACTAACCTATATTTTTTAATAGGGAAAAATTTTTTTAAATAAGAGGCTTTCGTGTGGATAAAAGCAGAAAACGTATGTGAAAGTGCATAAAGTCATACATCTAGAGTCCTAATTAATGTTCAAGTCCCTCATTAGAGGCCACTGCCTTGGTTTTAGGGGAAAGAGCCTTGTCCCCAGGGTTGAAACCCCGAATAGCACCTCCCTGCTTAGCTGTGTGATTGTGCACAAGTTACTGAATAACAGCGAACATTTAACAACACCCGAAGCCTTTCACATGCTTCATCTCACTTAATTATAGCTATAACCTGGGGAGGCAGCGCAGATCATTGTTACCATCCTGTGAAGCAACATCATAGGTGATTCGGGCAGTCAGTGGTAAAGCTGGGATTTTTAGCCCAAATTTGTCTTGTTCTGAAACTGGAGTTCTTTCTACAACCTTCTTGGTTAGAACTGACCTGAGTCAATTTTGTCATTCACTATGTGATGTAAGAGGTCTTCAGGCCGTAGGTCTCTGTATGCTATAATGAAAGCAGGTGTCAGATAGAATTCTGCCACACAGACTTTGTCATTTATTAGCAAAGCAGGTGCAAAGACAGGCATGTGGCTTGCTCTGTGAGCTCAATGACATCCCGAATCATTGTCCTTTTAGGTGCCCCAGCAGAACTCTGCATGAGAGCTGCACTCAGGGCAGAGGTGGCATTTTTATCACCAGGATTCAGCTAACCTTGTCATCAGGTCATGAGAAAAAAATTCTCTGATTATCAGCCTAACAAACACAAGATCCACCAGAGTCATAAGCTCATGGCACAGTTTCATTTAATGAACACAGGGCGACCAATCAGAAAGCTACCAGAACATTCTAGTCCAGAGTTGACAAAGGTCTTCCCCCAGGGACTGTGGGGAAAGAGGAAGGGGTCAGGTCATTCTTGGAGTCAACCAAGTATGTTGGACACTGTATTAGTTTCCTAAGGCTACCGTAACAAAGTACCACAAACTGGGTGTCTTAGAACAAAATTTATTCTCTCACAATTCTAGATGTCAGAAGGCTGAAATTAAGGTTTCAGAAGGGCCATGCTCCCTCTGTTGGCTCTAGGGAAGGAAGAATCCTTCCTTGCCTATCCCCTGGCTCCTGGAAGATGCCAGCAATCTTTGGTGTTCCTTGGCTCATTGCTGCTACTCCCATCTCTGTCTCTGCCAACACGCGGCTTTCTCCCTGTGTGTGTCTGCATCTCTGTGTGTCCTCTCTTCTTCCAATAAGGACATTAGTCATATTGGATTTAGGGCCCATCCTATCTTGCAAAACCCTATTTTTAAATAAGGTCCCATTCTGAAGTTCCAGGTAGACGTAAATTTGGGAGGACACTATTCAACCCAATGTAGGGACCTACATCATGCCAAGTGCTGTAGAGAGAAAAGACAAAAGGGAATAAACATTGCCCTGTACTTGGGTTGCTCAGCCTCTGGCAAGGGAGACCACAGGTTGGTGAATGCTCCAGGAGCAATAAACACACATTGCTGGTATGGGACATACGAGGTACCAACACCCACTTAACAGGGCCATGGAGGCACCTTCTAAGCTGAGATTTGAAGACCTGGCAGGAGGCAGCCTGGTGGAGGGGGTAGAAAGGTGACATAGACAGAGGGGGAACAGGTAGGTGCAAGAGTTCTGTCATAGAGGGACCAGGGGGTGTCCATCGAGACAGAAACGTAAGGTCTGAGATGGGCAAATGATGATGTGCGAAGTCAAACTGTTAGGCAAGGGCATCTCATGTGCCAGTCTAAGAAAGCTGAAATTTATCCTTTGGATTGCAGGGAGCCATGAGCATATTTTAATCAAGAGAAGAACATAGTCATATTTGCATGTTAGAACAATCACTCTGAAGCAATGAAAAGGATAAATTGGAAAGGTTAAGAATAGAAATGGGAAATTTAAGTAAAAGGCAATAAATAATAAGGTCCTGGCATACGGCCACGACCACAGGGATAGAGAGAAGGGAATTGATTTAATATTTATTCAAGATGAGGGAATTGGCAGAGTTTGTGAATAGATCAAATGTTGGGTGTGAAAAAGGAGTTATTATTATAATAACATCCAAGGTGTTCTGCTTTGGGTTTTATTAATTTCAGTTCTTGAGGTCATCCCTGAGCTATTTGGAAGTAGACCAGGACAGAATCTGGGAGAACTTCAACATTTAAGAAGCAGAAGAAGAAAAACAAGCTAGTAAAGAATTCAGAGGAAAAAAATAGTCAAGTGACAGAATTGGAATGGCACATGGGGAGCATTAAGTAGAGAGTCACTGGGACTGAGTTAGAACTGGGGCCCAAGTGGTAATGCTAGACCAGGGAAGAGGCTCCCTGGGAATAAGAACCCTGGGAGGCTTGCAGACCCAGGAAGGAGTCCCAGTGGAGACAAAGACCAAAGAACTTCATATTGGGCAACTTGCCCAAGACTTAGTGGCCCCAACAAGAACGGGGTCAAGTTCAGTGAACTAGAGTGACCAACTGTCGGGTTTGCCCATGACAAACCAGGGAAAACCAGGGCAGTTGGTCACACTGGTTGACAAACACTTCCTGAGCATCTGCTCTGTGCCACATGCTGTATTGAATGATACCGAGATTAATAACACATGGAGCAGGCTCTTGAGCAGCCCACAACCTAGAGGTGAAATAATTGATTACAAGCGCTTAAAACCTGTGGAAAAGTAGGTTGCGATTCCCCTGTCAATGCCAAAGGCAGTTGAAGGAAAATGGTTTAAACGTAACTTAGGCCAGGGATGAAGAAATGCTCTCTTAGCAAAGTAAGGCTATGGTGTGCACTCATAAGGATATGTTAATAGGGTAAATATTAATTTCTTGCATCAAATTGAAAAGGGCAGCAGTTGTGCTTATTCTGGGATGTTTTTAGTATAATAAAGTTATAATAAAGTTCAAGATAGTTGTGTTAAAAGCAGAAATAATTTCTCTTATAAAGCTGAGGACAGCCAGGGCCAGAGGAAGAGAAGTCCACACAGGATAAAATGTGCTTGATTTCAGATACCGGAGGAGAGAACCAGTTACAATTCAGGAAGAAAAACCTCTGTTGAGTCTCCCTTCAGTCCCCACCCTTATGTAAATTTCCTGGGGCTGCTGTAACAATTTATCACAATCTAGGTGGCTTAAAACAACAGAAATTTATTCTCTTACAGTTCTAAGGTAGAAGCCCGAAATCAAGGTGTTGGTGGAGCTGCACTTCCTCTGGAGGCTGCAGAAACATTCTGTCCCTTGCCTTTTCTAGATTCTGGGGGCTATTGGCATCTCTCAGGATTATTCCTTGACTTGTAGCTGCATAACTCCAATTTCTGCCTTCACATGACCTTCTTCTCCACATTTCTTTATGTGTCCTCTTCTGTCTATCTAATCTATGACTTATTCTTATAAAGACATCTGTTATAACCCCATCACAAGTTGAGGAGCATACTGAATACATATCACTTTTGCACTTAATGTCAAAAAATCAAATACAGAGAGACATCATCAAGACGGCTGTCTAGAGGCACCCAGCCCTCACCTCCTCCTCAAAAAAAGACCAAAACAAAAAATAGATAACCATATGTCAAAGAGAGTGTTTAAGGGAGAACGCTGGAATTCAGTCAGGAAGTAACAAAGACTCCCTGAGACGTAGAAACTCAGGATGGCAGCACAGAGAGGGAAGCAAAGCATCCAGCCAGGACAGGCTCAGAGCAGAGAAGGACTCCCCAATGTGGGGAAAATGTGGACAAGAGATCCCCAGTGGTCCACATTCCTACCACGGACACGTGCAGTCCTCGCTATAGGAGACCCCCGCAGCCTTCACAAGGCCCTGAGCTCAGTGTGAGAAGTTACCTGGAATTCACATGACCGCATTATTTCAGAGAAAGAATTTTCACTGAGTCTCCTCACTCCCTAGAACCTAGGATGTTGCAGCATGGCATCATTTTAAGAGCAGAGCAACCACCAAAGTACATTCTGCCCAAGACCTTGATAGCCCCAGCATTTTCCTATCCCCAGAACCCCACCAACATACTACCACATCCACCCAGAGGGCTTCAGAGTTGCAACACCAGCTGAAATCAGCAGTACGGCAATGGCCCTGGCACCTGAGTCTAAGCAGTGTCCTACACCCTGGGGAACAGATGATCCAGCACAATTGGGGGCTACCCCAAGGACAGAGGGAGCCAACACATGCACTCCCTAGGGCCTGAGACATGCTCACCCAAAGCCCACTGCCACCACCAGTGACCCTGTCCTCTCCAGTAGTAAAGCTGCCAAGCGCCTGTGTGGACCCCCCAGGGGTCCAAGGATTGACTTGCTCAGGGCCACTGCTGCTACTGGCAACCATGCCTTCTCCAGCAATGGAGCTGCTACACACATGAGCATGCCCTCCAAGGGCTCAAGGGCTGGCCTGCCTGGCATTCCCAGCCCCAGCAAAACTACACCACAGCCTCCACATACAACCACAGCCGAGGCCACTGAAGCACTCACATACACCACTGACATTAATTACAGCCAATGAAATCATATAGAGACCACATTGCTGTGCCCACCCAGAACCAAAGCCAAAGCACTCTACCCAACCAATGCTATCAGACATATATATGGGAAAATGTCTCTCCCTACAAAAGCTACTCCAAAATTTGGAAGAAGTGACTGATCCACTTCATTGATATCTGATGTGCAGATATCAATGTAGGGATACAGAAAACATAAAAAAGCAAAAAAACATGATACCTCCAAAGAAATACAATAATTCTCCAGTAACAGACCAAAAAGAAAAGAAAACCTATGAAGTGCCTGAAAAGGAATTTGAAACAGTGATCTTAAGGAAATTTAGCAAAATACAAGAAAATGCAGACAGATAATGCAACAAAATCAGGAAAATAATTTATGATCTGAATTTGAAATTCAACAAAGGAATAGGTATCATAAAAAAAGAACCAAACAGAAATATTGGAACTAAAGAATTCAATGAATAAAACTTAAAAAAAAAAAACTGGAACTTAAAGAATAGACAAGATCAAGCAGAAAAAAAGCATTTCTGAACTTGAAAACAGGTCTTTTGAAATAATCCAGTCAGACTAAAAATAATAATATTAATAATAACAAATAAAAAAGAATGAAGAAAGTCTATAGATTATTTTGTACATCATTAAGCAAAAGAATTGCATTATCGTATTTCAAGAACAAGAGATGAGAAAAAGTATATAAAGTCTATTTAATAAAATAATAGCTGAAGGTTTCAAGTTTCCCAAGATATATGGACATCCAGATACAGAAAGATCAAAGATTCCCAAATAGATTCAACTCAAAAATGTCCTCTTCAAAGCACATTATAATCAAACTGTCAAAAGTCAAAGACAGAGAGAGAATTCTAAAGGAGAAAAAAAAAAAAACAAGAGAAAATTATCAAGTCACATATAAGAGAATTCCCATCAGACTAACAGCAGATTTCTCAGCAGAAACCTTACAGGCCAAAAAAGAATGAGATGATATATCCAAAGTGCTGAAAGGAAAAAAAAAAACTGTCAACCAAAAACTATACCCAGCAAAGCTATACTTCAGAAATGAAGGAGAAATGATCTTTCTCAGACAAGCAAAAACTGAGGAAATTCATCATCACTATACTGGCCTTACAAGAAATGCTTACAGGAATTCTACCTCTGAAAGCAAAAGGGCAATATCTACCATCATGAAAAACATGAAACTATTAAACTTACTGGTAGAGCAGATACTCAAATGAGAAAGAGAAAGGAATCAAATGTTACCACTACAGAAAAACCACCAAATGGAAAAGATAAACAATAAGAGAGAAAGAAAAGAATAAAGGATACACAAAACAACAAGAAAATAGTTAACAAAATGACCAGAGTTAAGTCTTCACCTTGAAGGTAAATGGCTTAAATTCCTCAATTAAAAATGTATTCAGGGCCACCCTTGAGTGAAAAAAAAATATGATGGATAGATAGATAGACTGGCTAAATGGATTAATAAAATAAGACCCAACTATATGCTGCCTACAAGAAACTCACTTCACCTGTAAAGACACAAATAGACTGAAAGTGAAGGGATAGAAAAAGATATTCCAAGCAAATGGAAATGGAAAGTGAGCAAAAATAGCTATATTTACATCAGATAAAACAGATATTAAGCCCAAAAAAGATAAAAAGATAAAAGGAAAGTCATTATATAATGATAAAGAGATCAATTCAACAAGGGGATATAACAATTATAAATATACATGCACCCAACACCAGAGCACCCAGATACATAAAGCAAACATTATTAGAGGTAAAGGGAGAGATAGATCCCGATACAATAATAGTTGGGGACTTCAACACCCTCTATCAGCATTGGACATATCATCTGCATACGAAATCAACAAAGAAACATCAAACTGAAACTGCACTATAGACCAAATGGACCAAATAGATATTTACAGGACATTTCATCCAACAGCTGTAGAATACATAGTCTTCTCATCAGCACATGGAACATTCTCCAGGATAGAATATTTATTAGGCCACAAAACAAGACTCAATAAATTTTTAAAAATTGAAATCAATCAAGTCTCTTTTCGGACCACAATGAAATAAAACTAGAAATCAATAACAAAAGTAACTTTAGAAACTGCAAAAATACATGGAAATTAAACAACATGCTTCTGAACAACCAACAGATCAATGAAGAAATTAAGAAGGGAGTCAAAAAATTTATTGAAACAAATGAAAATAGAAACACAATGTACCAAAATGAATAAGATACAGCAAAAGCAGTACTAAGTTTATAGCAATAGATGCCTACATCATAAAAGTAGGAAGATTTCAAATAAATAACCTAATGATGTATCTCAAAGAACAAAAAAAGCAAGAATAAATCAAATCCAAAATTAGTAAAAGAAGAAAAATAATAAAGGTCAGAGCAGAACTAAATGAAATAAAGACACACACACACACACACACACACATATGATCAAAAAAATGAAAATCAAGAAATCATTAGCTAGATTAACTATGAAAAAAGAGAGAACATACAAATAAAATCAAAAACAAAAAAGGAGAAATTACAACTGATACCACAGAAATACAAAGGATCACTAGAGACTATTGTGAACAACTATACACCAAAAAATTGGAAAATATAGAGGAAATAGATAAATTCTTGGACACATATAACCTATCAGGATTGAACCGGGAAAGAATAGAAAATTTGAACAGATCAATAATGACTAATAAGATTGAATCAGTAATACAAAGTCTCCCAACAAAGAAAAACCCCAGGACCAAATGGCTTCATTGCTGAATTCTACAAAATTTTTAAAGAAGAATTAACACTAATTATTCTCAGACTATTCCAAAACATTGAAGAAGAGGGAATTCTTCCTAACTCATTCTGTGAGGCCAGCATTACCCTAATACCAAAAACAGGCAAGGACACAACAAGAAAAGAAAACTATAGGCCAATATCCCTGATGAATATAGATGCAAAATTCCTCAACAAAATACTATCAAATGGAATTTAACAGCACATCAAAAAGATTATACACCATGATCAAGTGAGATTTATGCCAGGGATGTAAGGATGGTTCAACACATGCAAACCAATAAATGTGATACATCACATAAACAGAATGAAAGACAAAAAACATACGATCATCTCAATAAATGCAGAAAAATCATTTGATAAAAGTCAACATCCCCTCATGATAAAAATGCTCAATAAATTAGGTATAGAAGGAACATGTAATACCTGATACAGGCCATATATGACAAACCCACAGCTAACATCATACCAAATAGGGAAAAGCAGAAAGTTTTTCTCTAAAAACTGGAATAAGATAAGAATGCCTACTTGCACTACTTTTATTCATATTAGTACTGAAAGTCCTAGCCAGAGCAATTAGGAAAGAGAAAGAAATAAAGGCCATCCAAATTGGAAAAGAGGAAGTCAAATTGTCCCTCTTTGCATATGATGTGATCTTATATGTAGAAAAACCTAAAGACTCCATCAAAAAACTCTTAGAACTGACAAATTTTGTAAAGTGTCAGGATACAAAAACACAAAAATCAATAGCATTTCTATACGCCATTAAAAAACTAGCTTAAAAAATCAAAAATCAGTTCCATTTACAATAGCTACAAAAAAATAACCTAGGAATAAATTTAACCAATCAGGTGAAATATTTTTACAATGAAAACTACAAAACACTGATGAAAGAGATCAAAGCGGACACAAAGAATAGAAAGATATCCCATGTTCATGGATTGGAATAATATTGTTCAAATGACCATACTTACCCAAAACAATGTATAGGGATATAATGCAATCCCTATCAAAATACCAAGGACATTCTTCACAGAAATAGAAAAAATAATTCTAAAATTCATATGGAACCACAAAAAGAGCCTGAATAGCCAAAGAAACCCTGAGCAAAAAGAACAATGAACATCACACTACCTGACCTGAAAATATACTACAAAGCTATAGTAACCAAAAAAGCATGGTACTGCTATAAAAACAGACACATAGACCAATATAGCAAAATAAAGAACCCAAAAGTAAATCCATGTGTTTACAGCCAACTGATTTCCAACAAAGGTACCAAGAACAAACATTAGGGAAAGGACAGCGTCTTTAGCAAATGGTGCTAGGAAAATTGGGCATCCATATGCCAAAGAATGAAACTAGGCTCCTAGAATACCTCTCACCATATACAAAAATCAACTCAAAATGGGTTAAAGACTTAAACGTAAGACCCAAGACTACAAAATTACTGGAAGAAAACATAAGTGAAATATTTTAGGACATTGATCTGGGCAAACATTTTATGGGTAAGACTTCAAAAGCACAAGTAAAAATAAGCAAATGGGATTATGTTGATATCAAACTAAAAAGCTTCTGCACAGCAAAGGAAACAATCAACAGAGTGAAGAGATCACCTGTGGAATAGGGAAAATATTTGCAAACTATTCATCTGACAAAGGATTATTATCCAGAATATACCAGGAACTCAAACAACTCAAAAGCAATAAAACAAATAATCTGATTAAATAATGAGCAAAGCATCTGAATAGACATTTCTCAAAAGAAGACATACAAATGGCCAAAAAGTAAATGAAAAATTGCCCAGCATCTCTAACCATCAGGGAAATGCAAATCAAAACCACAATGAGATATCTTCTCACACTGGTTAGAATGGCTATTATCAAAAAAACAAAAAATAAGCTGGACATGGTGGCACACACCTGTAGTCTCAGGTACTTGGGAGACTGAAGCAGGAGGATCACTTGAACCCAGGAGTTCAAGACCAGTCTGGGCAACATATCATGAACATGTCTCAATCAATCAATCAATAATAAATTCTGGTTGATGAGGATGTGGAGAAAGGGAACTCATATATACTGTTGATGGGAATGTAAATTAGTATTAATACAGGCATTATGGAAAACAGTATGGAGGTTCCTCAAAAAAACTTACAAATAGAACTACCACATAACTCAGCAATACCACTAGCAGGTATTTACCCAAAGGAAAAGAAATAAGTATATCAAAAAGATAACTGCATCCCCATGTTTATTGCAGCACTATCCATGATAGTCAAGATACAGAATCCACCTAAGTGTCCATCAGCTAATGAGTGGGTAAAGAAAATATGGTATATATACACAATGGAATACTATTCAGTCATAAAAAAGAATGAAGTCCTGTCATTTGCATCTACATGAATGAAACTGGAGGTCATTATGCTAAGTAAAGTGAGCCAGACACAGAAGGACAAATATAGCATGATCTCACTCATATATGGGAGCTAAAAATATTGAGCTCACAGAAGTAGAGAGTAGAATCATTGTTATTAAAGCCTGGGAAGGGCAGTGGGGAAGGGAGATGTGGAGAAGGGATAGTGAGAGGTTAGTTAACAAATACAAAATCACAGCTAGAAAGGAGGAATGAGTTCTAGTGTTCAATAGTACTGTCAGATAATATAATTAATAATTTATTGTATATTTTCAAATAGCTAGAAGATTTTGAATGTTCCCAACACAAAGAAATGGCAAATGTTTGAGGTGATAGATATGCTAATCGCTCTGATTTGATCATTACACATTGCATCATATGTATCAAAAAATCACTCAATACTCCATAAATACGTATAATTATTACTTGTCAATTAAAAACAAAATAAACATAAAATAAACTAAAATAAAATAGACACTTATCATTGGATTTAGGGCCCACCCAGGTAATCCAACATGATCTCATCTCAAGATCCTTCAGTGAATCACACCTGCAAAGACTCTTTTTGCCAAATAAGGTTACATTCATAGGTTCTGAGGGTTAGAACTTAGACATATCTTTTTGGAAACCACAATTCATTACACCTCCATTAATATGATCCGAGTCCATGTTCCCTCCTACGTGTTGCAAGGGGCAAAAAAAGCCCCCTACCCTGACAAAGAGCCCACCTTTCCTTAGCCCCAGCTATAAATGAATAGAAAAGCCATTGACAGGGCCTCCACAAATGGTTGTCTAGTTTGTGCACTGCACAAAAGTCCTCGGGTAAGGGGCAATTGGGGGAGGATGCTAAAATTCAGCCTGCTCTTGCTCTCTGCAGGTCAAACCACGTGCCTGGTCAGCACCACGCCCACTGGGAGAAAGGAGTGCCTTTTTCTTCCCACAAAGGTGCTACTCACTTCTGAAACAGTGTGCCCACTCAGAGGGAGCTCCTTTTTCTGATTTCAATGAAGATATCGTACAGGCTGGGAGGGACCGTCACTATTGACATTCATTACCTCAGTAGTCTTTGCTGGTGGCCAGTTGGAGGTGATGGTACAAGACAATTGCTAAAATGTTTAGGGACCATGCAAAATTTGCCAGAAAGCCAAAGAGACTGAGAAGGGACCAATTGTTTCAATAGGTAGCAGTGGCGCAAAGAGGGAAACAAGGGGAATAGCAGGTAGTAAGTTAAAGCAAGAGAGTTTCTAGAAACAGAGGGAAGGAAGGACTGGTTACTGGAGGTATCCCAGGCTTGGACAGCTTCGTGTGAGCCCACCCTACTGTCCCCCAGCAGCAAGGCCTTCCCCCATCTGTGGTAGGAGGGAGCAGTATACCCAGGCTGAGGCCTGTTCCCCAAACCCACCCACCCCTGTCCCCCCATCCTGTGAGATTTTGAAGTAATTACAGAGCCCACTGTGGTAAAGACCTGCTTGAACTTTCACCTGGGAGCCAACATGCCGTTGCTGTGCTGTGTATCTAAGTCAGACGGAGAAGGGCATCCTCACTGTGGCCAACTGTGTGTCCAGCAGCAGATACCCACAGGCAGTGACCCACTTGGAGGAGGAGTAAGGCCAATCCCCCAAGTTGACCTGCCCAGAGACAGGGCAAACACCCATCTTGTAGAAGAAGGGGACACAGAAAAGGGAGCTCCCCCTCCACTGACACCCAAATCCCTCAGATATGTACAGCCCAAAAAGTCCTTTTACATCCACTATTGTACTGAATCTTCACAACAATGTCCCATGACAAGCACATTTTACAAACCTGGAAACTGAGTTTCACAGAGATGAAGTTCTTGCTCAGAAACAGGGCTCCCTACTCCTGGTCGGTTTTGCCATTCAGAGGGATGGTTTTCTGTTTCTGGTCCTTCCATGTAAGACATTCTGGGAGTTTAAAGGCTGGGTTCTCATCTAAACTCCCCCTTGCCAGGATCTTAGGCATACCACTTAACTCCACACTGGCGTTTTCTCTGTAAATAAAAAGGGGTAACAATTATCTTACCTGTGATGTCACTGTGGAACAGCCAATAAAAATGATTAAAAAGCAATTGCCAATAATTGAAATCAAATACATAATAACAGAGTAAGTAGCTGTGTTCTACTAACTTCCATAGGAATTTATATATAATTAAAAAAAAAAACAAACCAGTCCCTGGGTACCTATATGAGTTAGAGGGAGTCATTAGTGAGACAGAAAGAAAAGTGGTTTTATTTTCTTGATGGTTTTATTAATAAGAAAAAGAGAAGATGTGTATTGTTTATCAAAAATGAGATTTTTCAGGAGCATATGGCAAATTAATCATTAAGACTCTCTTATGGCTCAGACCCACTTAACATGTTCTCTGTGGTGTGTGTACAACAAACCTGCAAAATTACATTACGGTGACTATTAAATGATTCATCAGGGTCACTTCCCCAATAGATTTAGAATCTGGTGCTTATTCATGCTTCTCCCTCGGTAAGCTTTATTATCTCAACTGTGTTTGCCAGTGGCTAATTAGAGGTGATGGTACAAGCTAATTGCTAAAATTTTTCAGAACCATCAAAGTATTTATTTTGAGAGCAGGGGAAAATTATAGCTCCATCTTTGACAGCAGAAGGGATGCATTGTGATTTTAACAAATGGTGTATCCTACGGTCCTTAAGAGTTCAGTAGCAGTTTAATATGCAAAGTGATGGGCTGACAGTGTGGACCTGGAGCTGAGATGCTATTATTGCTCCTGGTACCCGGGAGTACTCAGGCTACAGCTGGGCTTATGCTTTGTGGCTTTAAATTCCCATTGCCTCGGTTTGATCCATGTAGACTTTTTTTTCTCTTATAACCCTTAACCATAGCACGATGGGGAAAGGCATGGGGATGGCAAATTGAACTAGGCTCACAGGGAATGTCAGAGGCAGGGAAGACCACAGCAAATAAGCTCGAGATGATTATAAAATAAAGTGCAATCTGGTAGGCAAAGAGCAAATTTCAAAGAGCAGAGCAAAGTTATTTGATAGTAGGGCACAAAGACAAGGGATCCAGGAGAAGCAATGTTTAGCGATTCTCAGGCTGGCAGCCCTGTAAAGTCTGACAACCAATAGCCAAGTCTCAAACTCTGGCATGGGGTCAGGATGGAGACTGGTCCCTAGGGAGGAAGAAGGTAAAAGCCAGAGGAAGAGAGAATGAAGGATGGATTCCAAACACAAAGCCTAGCAGCAAGAGGGGTAATGCTGAGTCCTCACTTTTGATTCTGGGAGTGATGTTGGTTCTCTCCAGCCTCAGCTCATCAGACAGCTGTTTACACCACCTGCACCTTTAGAAAGTTGTGTTGGGTGGAGCAGCACCCAACACACTCGGCATGCACTCCCCCTTCCAGTGTGCCTTTCCACTGGGGGGGCCTGGAAATAGAAATGACAATTCCTTGGCTTGCCTGCAGTTAAGGTTTGCCATGCAAATTAGGTTCTGCCAATTAAATGCACTCATGGCAGATCTGAATGTAGGAAGTGGAGTAGGGACCATTTTCCTGTTTTCACCATTACTCCAGGCAAGAAAAGTCACGGGGATATAGGGCTGTGGTGGCCATGGGAATGTCCCTCTCACTTCCGCACTGCGAGGACTGAAATCAACCAGCAGCCCTGATACTATGCTCTCAGACCGACGTGCACATTCAGCCCGCTGAGGCCACATGTCTCACAGACTGCTCCCAGCACATGACTGAGCACGGCAGAGAGACACAGGCTCTTCCGATGGGTGACTTCGGCTCAAGGACTCTCCATGTGCTTTACTGAACATTTCTTTTTTTTTTTTTTCTCAGAATTGTCCATGTCAATCTGTCATGATTTAACCCCCATAAAGGCAAAACCAAAACGATTAACGCAGCTTTTCTTTCAGCAGGATTACTGAACATTTCTATGGTCATCTCTCGTGCAAATCTGATTCTCTGGCGTCAGTAGAAAGAATCTGGTAGAACATTGACTTTTGCAGCTTGACAGTCTCCCCATGAACCTTTTGAGGGCATGGGTATTGGTCTCATTTTGTGTTTTACACACTCCGTGAAAAAGAGAAAAAGGTACAGACTCTAATATCTACTTTATTTATCATTTGTTTGATTTTGAATTAGCAGTGGTAATGATAGCTGTTATCGGTTAAATACCTAATTGATATGCCAAATATTTTACATTATGCCCTACTAAATGTAGTATCTCACAGTAAAGCAGGTCTTATTATTAGCCCCATTTTTCAGATGAGAATATTGAAACTTTAAAGAGATTAGGCAATTTTCCCAAAGTCACAAGGATAGGCTCTCTTGCCTGATTTATTGTGCAAGGATCACATGCCATGAGCCAAGCTAGGACCTGCACAGAGGTTATTTCACATATTCCTGTTATTTCACATATTCCTCACTATAAAGACAAGGCCAGCACCAGGAGTTCAGCAATGCAGGCTTGGCTTAGATGCATCTGATTAAGAAAGCTTCAGGTTGAGTTCCTTTTAAATGTTGTTGTCGTATCTACAGTAATTCAGATTGCCAGATAAAATACAGAATACTTAATGAAATTTAAATTTCACATAAACAACAAATAATTCGTTAGCGTTTAAGTATGCCCCAGCAACATTTGGAATATGCTTATACTAAAAAAAATTGTTCATTATTTATCTGAAATTAGAATTTAATTAGGTGTCCTATATTTTTATTTGCTAAATCTAGCAACTCTAACAATGATTAAGAAGTCATACCTAAAGAAACAGGGGGAATGTTGCCCAAAGTCATGATGCAAAAAGCCAAGTACTCTTAGAAAAAATATAATACTAACAACTAATTATTGAGCACCTCTCTGCATGGTGCACACTGTTCTAAGGTCTTGCGTGTAATAACTCACTCTAAACTTACAGCAAGCCAGGAGGATAGGCGTTAGTATTACCCTCATCTTGCAGACAACTGAGATAGAGAAACTTGCCCATGAACAGATAGCTAGCAAGCAGAACAGCTGGCATTCAACCCATGACCATCAGTTCTAGATACAAGGTGTTTAACCACTACCCCCATCCTCATGCCAAATTATAAAGGAAATATTCAACTCAGACTTAAATAAATGTTATAGATTGCCTTTCCATTTGTTGTTTCCCACTTACCAACAATCTAGATCCCATTTTTCCCCCAGTAGGCATCACACCCTGGTCTGGCAGTAATTTAACCAATTTGAAAATTGTATTTTCAAAATACAACTTTCTTATTTAAAAAGTACTGTATGTTAATGTTTTTAAATTTTGAAATACAAAAAAGAATACAGAAAACTACAGAAAGTATAAAGAAACTTAAAATCATCTTAATTGCCATTGTTAATGTGCTTTACAGTCTTTCAATCTTCCTATGAACATATATTTTATTTGCTTTTTCAGACAAAATCTGAATCATACCATACACACTGTTTTGTGACTGCGATTAACAACATATTGTGTACATCTTTCCTTTTCTGTAAGTGAGCTTTGAGAATGTTATGGATTGAATTGTGTCTCCCTAAAATTCCTGTGTTGAAGCCCTAATCCCCAACATGACTGTATTTGGAGGAAGGAAGTAATTCAGGTTAAATGAGCTCATAATTCTGGGGTCCTAATTCCACAGGAATAGTGTCAGCTGGGCACGGTGGCTCACGCCTGTAATCCTAGCACTCTGGGAGGGTGACGCAGGAGGATCGCTTGAGGTCAGGAGTTTGAGACCATAGGAATAGTGTTTTTATAGAAGAAACAACAGACAGATTATTCACTTTTCTGCCATGTGAGGACATAGCAAGAAGGTAGCCATCTGCAAGCCAGGAAGAGAGCCCTCACCAGAAACCAGCCTTGCCATATCTTGATCTGGGACTTCCAGCCTCCAGAATTAAGAGAAAATAAATGTGTTGTTTAAGCTACCCAATCTATGGCATTTTGTTATGGGAGCCCAAGCAGACTAATATAGAGAACATGAGTTTTTCAGGACTATAATACTCCATCTGATGGAAATACCAAAATTTATTCAAAAAATTTCCTGCTGCTAATTCTGTAAATTGCTTCCAAATTTGCACATTTATAAGTAACACCTATAAGTAACCTTTCCCAGACCTACCTTAGGATAGATTTCTAGAGGCAGGGTCACTGGTGGGGTGACCAATTGCTCAGTTTACCCTGGACTACCTTGGTTTTTGCATTGAAAGTCCTACATCTTGGGAAACTCCTCTGTCCTGGCAAACCAGGACAGCTAGTCACTGTACCTCTAGATCATAGGCAATGTACTTCCTAGTACCTTCTTACATCCACTGCTAGCTAGATTGCCCACAAAATGTGTGCTAATTTCCACACCCATCACATAAGAGGTTTCTCTTCTGAGGTATAGTATCGTCTCTGTAATTTACATGAACATACTTCAGCATAGGTAGTGAGATATATAAGGTGTAAATTAAAAGTAATCTATACCTTAGAAAGAGTTAATTAATATGCAAAGTACACTAATCAGGAATCCACATTCTGGAGGTGGCTGGTTAGCATTTGAAAGACCCTAATCAGGAGCCTCTACTCCAACTCCTGCCACAAGCACTCAGACAAGTGCCTGCTTTAAATACTACTATGTGAAGTTGCATATTGAGCTTGCTAATTAGCATAATGGATATTAGAAATAATGTTTCATTGGTGGAATGCGATTCAAAAAACATTCTGCCCTGCATTAAACAAAGATTTTGAAAAATCTGGTATCAAAACCCAGCGTCCTAACACCTTTGGAGTAACATTTTAGGTGGAGAACTTCATTTGGTCCCATCGCCCCTGCATTTTTCAGAGGATTATGAAGGTTTGGAAAAGGGGGATACATTCTGGAGTTCCCACGATGACTAGAGGGGTGGGGATGGACGGCTGGCAAAATCCAGTGCCCCGGTCTAGGCTAAATGTTCAACAATGCACAGGTCAGTCCAGCTCCCAAAATGCCAGGGATGCTGGAGAAGCTTCTAGGTAATGGTCAGAACCTTGTGGCATTTTTGCCTCAAAGTAAACCTTGCAGTTTGGAGAACCCCAAGGACAGAGGATCAGTGGGCTTAGAAGACAGAACAACTGGCTTTTCGATCTTGTTGTCGTTATTATTTTGAGGCCTTTGTTTATTTGTTATTTTTCTTATTGTTAAATGTGGCTGGGAGTCCAAAGGCCTGAAAACCAGGAGCTCTGATGTCAAGGGCAGAAGACAAATGTCCCAGCTCAAGAAGAGACAGAGGGAGAGAGGGAGAGAGAAAGAAAGTTGCCCTCACTCCACCCTTTTGTTCTCTGGTCCCTCAATGGATGGTGTGGTTCCCACCCACATGGTGAGGGCCATCTAGTCTACTTATTCAAATGCTAATCTCTTCTGCAAAGACCTTCACAGACACACCCAGAAATTACATTTTACCGGCTATCTAGCCATCTCTTAGCACAGTCAAACTGACATGTAAAATTAACCATCACACCTGTCTACAAGGAGCCTCAGGCTGGGGCGGGAGGAAGAGGAGCAGACATGGGTTCATGACTTTATTTAAAGATCTGGGATGAGAAGATGAGAACTGGGATTGAGAACTGCAGGGAGAGAAAGGGAGTCAGCCTCGAGAGACTGCTGGGTACCCCTGGTGGCCAGGCCTAGGACCCTCCAGGGAGCCGAACCAGCCCCTGCCAACTCTCAGGTGGGAGAAGCACCTCACATCACACAGGTGGGAGAACCACGGGAGCTGCTCCTCTCACGGGGCTCTTACATCCCAGCTGCCTGCCGTCCTCCGCACACCGTGTATTACATGGTGCCTCACTTTGGTTGCATCTTAGGATCACGTGGAAATGGTTAAGACATCAATGCTCAGGCACAGGTTCTGATTTAATTGGTCTGGGGTTGGGTCTAAGCATCTTTTTTTTCTTTAAGTGTCCCAGGTAATTCTCACGGACAGCCATGTGCTAAGATATTTACAATTGACTTTAGAATGCCTTGGCACAGATTATATATGGTGTCGTTATGGTTTAGGATTAGGACAGTGGTTCTTGACCTGGGCTGTACGCTGAAGTCACCTGAGGAGCTTTAAAAAATACCAATGCCTGGGTCCCGCCTCCAGAGATTCTGATGTAGTAGGTCTTCAGATGCACCAATGGTTTTAAAAGTTCCTCCCAGTGACTCCAATAGAGGTCAAAATGAGGCCCACTAGATCAAGTTCTAGTCCAGAAACTGATAGTATATATAGATATGCAAAGTTCACGGATGGTCAAATGACATTCCAATCTAGATACTCATTCTTCAGGAGGGAGGTACTATACATTCTTCTCTTATCCCATCTTGATCAAAACAAATGCTTTGCAAATTAGCATACAGGACATCAAAAATGGGTTTTTATTAAATAGCATGACAATTGTGACAAATGGGCTCTCCACTGGTGAAACTGCAATTATGTTTTATATATATATATATATATATATATGGTTAATTCTTAGCAACATTATATTAGAGATATTACACCAGGGATTTATGAGACATAGATTGCCCTAAGTGAAATTTCTAGATGATTCCATGTTCAGCTGTGAGTTCTCAAAGGTGTCGGTTGAGATGCCATCTCTCTGGGTGACAGGAGCCTCGACCTTCACCTCAAATGAGCCTGTGCTGTAAATTGCAAGCTGAACACCTAAGAGCAGACTTCCTCAAGCTTATAGAACCGGTCACGTGGATTCTTTTGTGATGGCTTGCTGATAGCCATTTAGTGAGTAAATGTTTGTACATCTAGCAGAATTTTTTCTTCGGCTTGCTTTAATTAAAACCTGCCAGATGTAGAAGCATGTGACTGTCACCCACCCTACCGCAGAGCAGCCTCTAATGGCTGTCAGCATGGGGCTGGCCTGGCTCCAACAGCAAACCCAACGCGTTCTCTTCTTGAACATAAACAAGACCTCTTGCTCCATTATGGAACAAGACAAAACCATGACCACTCTGGAATTGTGTTTGAGCACAAAGACAAAAGCACCATCCAAACCACAAAAATGGCCAAACATCCCCTCTGCCAGCTAATATAGTGATTGGTGCTTCTTCACCTGTTCTAGCTGTAGCTCAACTCTGTTCCCCCCACCTCCTAGGTAAGACTTATCTAGGAGCTATGCATTCATAGAATAGCCCCTGCTTTCTGACAGTACCCAAACCAGAGCAAAACCATGTTTCCTTGAACTCTCCCCTGAATCAGCAAACTCAGCCCAAATTCTATAACAAGCCAATTCTATATCTCCCTTACTGAGATACTCAAGCTTCTCCATTTTGTTTTGTCTCTCTTATTACAATGACCTAACTGCAGTAGTTTTCTATTATATGTTATTACATAACAAATTATCACAAATTTAGATGCTTAAAAATAGCAGAGATTTATTATTTCACATTTTGCATGGGTCAGGAGTCTGGGCATGGGTAGCGGGGCCCCCTCCTCAGGCTCTTGCAGGCTAAAATCAAGGTGTCAGCTGGGACTATGTTCTCATCTACAGCCTGGGGTCCTCTTCCAAGCTCATTCAGGTCATTGGCAGAATTAATTCCTTGTGGGTATAGAACTGAGGTCCTGCTGTCTTACTGGCTGTTGGCCAGGGGTTGCTTTCTGCTCCTAGAGGCCGCCTTCAGAGCTTAGCCGCACAAACTCCCTCCATAGGTAATTTACAACTTGCTGTTTGCTTTCTTCCAAGCTGTGAGGATGATCTCTCTGATGTTTCACCTTCTTTTAAAAGCTCACTTGATTAGGTCAGGCCCACCCTAGACAACCTGCCTTTTGACCAATTAGTAACCTAACTGTGGGAATGATATTCCAATATGTTCACAGATCCCACTTAGATTCAATTTAGCCTCAAGGGGAAGGGATTATATGGGCTGTGTTCACCAGGAGGCAGAGATCTTGAGGGCCATCTGCCTACCACACCAAGACACCTAAGCTCATTTGACTGTGTTCCTAGTGGTGTTTGGCTGAAAGGCCACTTTTCAGCTATCATTTTCTACCAAAAATAGCATAAGACTTGTGCATGATCGGGCTACATCAAGTCAGTTCATAACATCAGGATGGGAAACCACTGGGCAGACTTGCCAGGAAACTTGCCTGCGCCCCATCCAAACCATGTGGGTGAATTGCTCCCCCCTTTCAATGGCAAAGACATTCACAAGCCTCTCACACCAACAGGCAGGCTCACCTGATACCCAGGAGGACGAAAGAGAAGCCTAATGTAAACTATTTGCTCAATAATCTACTCGCCAAATTTAAATTCCTTGTTAAATGACCTATTCTCAAATTTTAACAGCTTCACCCATTTACTAAAATGTATCTTAAAGAATATTCTTCTTGAATATATTCAATAAATTTTGTATATTCTGTTAAAGATAGGAAGGATGACTAGCACTTCTTTCCTTCTATTAGAAGCAAAGAATACTTGCTAAGTGAGCAAATAAAAGGTATTTCCATTATCTATAATTCTGAACACCTCCTGCCCCAGGAGTCTAATTTAAATTATCCCTTTGAAAAAAAATATCAGAATGGTAGTGGGCCTGGAATTCACACCCAACTGAAATGTCTCTATGAACTACAACAGATTGGTTTGCCCCCTGAGGAGGTATCCTTACAACTCCAATTATCCTTTAATTTATGTGAATCCTTCGATTATTTCCTTTTAGGCTTCTACTTAAATTATCAGAATCATTCGTTCATTCATTGAATAAGTATATTTTTAGCACCAACTATATGCCAGGTGCTCACTATGGAGATACAGCAGTGGACCATAAAAATGCCCTCCATCGTGAAACTTTCAATATAGGAGGGACACAGACATTCAACAAATCATCCAGAAATGAATACATAATTACAAATTCTGATGACTACTAGAAAGGAAAAGTGTAAGAGGGAAGATAAAACCCTATGGTTGTGATGGTTATATTAATTATGGGGTGAAAATTGGGAGTTTGGACATTTTTCTCTTTTCTCCTATTTCTATAAAAACTGATTAGGAAGACATCCACCTTCCCAGGAAATGCAAAGGGCAATGGGCAATGTGCCTACTTATTACTTAACCCTTTCAGGAATTAAAAAATATGTCAGCTGATAACCATGAGCTCCCACTCATCTCACTGCAACTGGAAAAACTAGAGCCCCACCACGCAAAGATTTCTACCTCCTGATATGATTTGCTACATCAATCTTCGTTGCACAGACAGCCAAATAAGAAATGCTTTCTCTCCCTCTGAAAAAAAGCAAGGAAAGCTACTTTGGACATACTTAGTGCCCACTGAAATTCTGTATAAAAATCAGGAATACTTCCTGTTTAAATATTTACCAAACATGGATAAATCTTAGGTCTTACCCAGAACTGTATAATTCATTTCAGTTTATTCATTCTAAAATAAGGATTCTCCATTATCATTATCCAGGTAAAGTCAGTTACTCTCTAAAACCTTCCTTGATTTCCCCAGGCACAGTTATTAATAGTTGCGTCCTCCTCTGTGCTTCCACAAGACTTCTATTACAGCTCATTTTTGCATTGTTCCATAAATGTCTTGAGGTCTTTGAAATTATTTTTCTGCCTCTTTTACTCACCTGAGGCCCTTGAAGAGGGCAACTTGGTCTTATTCATTTGTGTACCCTAAGCACCCAGCAGAATGCCAAGTTTACAGTAATAAAATCAATAAAAGTTTGGGGCCGGGCGCGGTGGCTCACTCCTGTAATCCCAGCACTCTGGGAGGCCAAGGCGGGGGGATCGTTTGAGCTCAGGAGTTCGAGATCAGCCTGAGCAAGAGCGAGACCCCGTCTCTACCAAAAATAGAAAGAAATTAATTGGACAGCTAAAAATATAAACAAAAAATTAGCTGGGCATGGTGGCACATGCCTGTAGTCCCAGCTACTTGGGAGGCTGAGGCAGGAGGATTACTTGATCCCAGGAGTTTGAGGTTGCTGTGAGCTAGGCTGACACCACGGCACTCTAGCCCAGGCAACAGAGTGAGACTCTGTCTCAAAAAAAAAAAAAAAATCAATAAAAGTTTGAATGAATGAAGAAAAGGTATTGTACAAATTCAATCTCATTATAACAAAGAAAGGAGGCTGACATTTGACTTTTGATTTGGGCCCTGAATGAGGAGACAGCCACGCAAAATCTAGACAGAAATAGCATTTAAGAGAGAACTGCAAATGCCAATGTAGTGAGGGGAGGGAAAATGATACAGAAAGAAGGCCACAGGATACAGGGAAAGAGAGTGGAAAAGATGCTATTAGAGCAAAGAGGTAGAGGCCAAACAACATGGCATCTTGTAGGTCAGGGTAAGAAGTTTGGAGAGAGCTATCCACAACAGAGTTCATCTTAAGCAGAAGAATTCCACGATATATTTTATATTCTTAAAAAATCACTCTGGCTATTTTTTGAAGAATGAATTTTAGAAAAGCATGCTTGGGAGCAGAAAAATCCTAGGAAACTATTGCCGAAGTCCAGGCAAGAGATGCTGATGGCAGGTTCTATAGTAGTAGCAGTTGAAATGGAAAGAACTGGCTGGACTTGAGATATCTTCCGGAGGTAAAGGAAAGAGAACTTGGTAAGTTGGATGTGAGCAGGGCTGTTATTCGGCTAGTGTGTCCCTGGAGATCCCTCTCAGTTGTCAAAATAATAAAATATTTCTACAGGGTGTCCCAAAAGTCACCACACATGGGGAAAATGGGAAATTGTAGCTACATGTATCTTTATTTACAAAATATTCATTATGAAATTTTATAAGTTTTCCTTTGTATGGAGACTTTTGGGAAACCCTGTATACTAGTTGGGAAATAGTCGCTGCCAAGAGCTCCCAAGCGGTGTCCCCACTGCAAAACCCCAATACCCCCAGACTTCCCCTAAAACCAAAAACAAAAATGTCAATGTCTGACATGGTAGAGACCCTTCTAGACAGTTCAATTCCCTGACTCCATTCAGATTGGTGGGTCCTATGCTGTACTTACTATTAGTTAAAAATCAAAGTTGGATTTAGAGGCTCAGATAAGAGAGGAAAGCGGCAAGCCTAGTCTTTTGGCTTGAGCTGTCGGATACATGGTCCTACTAATTACTCACGTGGAGGAATTGGACAGGAATGAGTTTCGTGAGAGGAGAATAATAATTCTGTTAAATTTGATACTTATTAGACATCCTAATGAAAAAGAATATGAAGTCCTAAGGGGCCAAGTGAAAGTTCCCAGTCACCACCCATAGCAACAAGCTTCAATGCAACAAAACTCTAAAACTATTGAACTTTAAAATAATCTTGAGGATCATTTTATTGCAAATAAATCTATAAATGTTCTGGATTCAATTAAAACCATGAGGTACCTCCAAGCCCTTTATAAATCCAGGTTCTTACAACTCATTTTGTTGGCAGTAGTAGGCTGAATAATGGCCACCCAGAGATATGAGATCCTAATTCTGATACCTATAAATATGACCTTATAGGGAAAAAGGGTCTCTGCAGATGTGATTAGATTAATAATTTTGAGGTAGGCAGATTATCCTGAATTATCCAGGTGGGCCCTAAATACAATCACATGTATTCTTATTAAGAGGGAGGCCGAGGGAACTTAGAGACAGACAGAAGAGGAGAAGGTCATGTGAAGATGCAGGCAGAGATTGGAGTGATGTGGCCACAAGCCAGGGGATGCTGTCAGCCACCAGATGCTGGAAGAGGCCACAAACAGATCCTCCTCTCAGCCTCCAGAGGAGTGTAGCTCCGCTGACATTTTGATTTCAGCCCACTGATAAAGATTTCAGACTTCTGTCTACAGAACTGTAGGAGAATAAATTTCTTTTGTTTTAAGCTACCATGTTTGTGCTAATTTATTATAGCAACCATAGGAAAATAATACACCCATGAAAGTAGTTGGGAATAAAAATGGTGTTATATCCCTCTTACAAATGAAAACCCAGAGACAGGGATGTTTATGACATTGTGCTATAAATCCACCCGACTTCTACTTTCCCCAGGTGGGTTAGGCCAGAAGGCTTTCCCCAGGCCTCCTTCACAGCCTTTATTTCCTGTGAGATAAGAGGGAGGCGACAAAGACTCTCTCCTTGACCAACTTTAGTCAGGCTCTTCTGATCCCTCTTCGCAACTAGGCCTCCACCGTGGCCCCTGTTCTGTCTTCAACCTGCCTGGCTCAATTTTAACAAAAATCCTACCAAATTAGTTTAGAGAGAATTCTCTCACCCTTGATATGTGATCACCCTTGATACCTGATCAAGTTCCACTTTTGATGTGTATGTAAGTCCTTAACCTGCTTTCAGCAAGAATCCTGTTAGTTCAATTTAGCAAGAATCTCACTACCCTTGATGTCCTTTATCCACCGACCCCTTCACCACCTTCTCCTTGGCTATAAATCCCCACTTGTCCTTGTTGTATTTGGAGATGGGCTTGATCCCTTTTTTTATTGCAATAGAGTTGACTCCTATTGTGATAGTCTTGAATAAAGTCTTCCTTGCCATTTTAACAGATATCAGAATAATTTTCTCTTTAATAGAGATGGCATTACTAGCATTATAAACTAGTGATTTTCAGACATCGGAAACTTTGAACAGCTCTCCTTTTCAAATGTGATGGTTGTTGCTGCTGAAAATGTTGCATAGGGTTTGCAAAAAAAGGAAATATTCCAGTGCTCTTTGGAGATACTTGTCTTTAAATTGAAATTTCTCATAACTTTTGTATTACAAAGAAGACATAAATAATCCAACTCTTTCATTTTATGTTTTTTCTCTTTCTTCCTCCCTCCCTATTTTCTTTTCTTCCTTCCATCTTTCCTTCCTTTCGCTCATTCATTCACTCATTCAGCAAACGTTTACTGAGCCATGACCATGCACAAGGCTACATGCTCTGAGCCACAGGGTTATAAACATGTAGACACTATTAGTCGCCACCCTCAAAAACCACAGTAGGGCTCTGAGCCCATACCATCGGAAAGAAAAAAACTATTGTGTATCTGGTATGTGCTAGGCATTTCACTTTGCATATGCACACACATAATCCTTTTTCATTTTATTGTGGTAAATAATATGAGATCTACCCTCTTAATAAATGTTCAAGTGTACAATACAGTGTTGTTGAGTACAAGCACAATGTTTTACAGCAGATCTCTAGAACTTACTCATCTTGCAGAACTGAAACTTTACACCTGTTGAACAGAACCTTCCCAGTTCCCCTTCTCCCCAACCCCTGGCGATCACCATTGTACTCTCTGCTTCTATGCATCATCTTGTTCAATCCTTTCAACAACCCTGTGATGAGTGACATCCCACTTTCAGCTGGAGAGACTAGGAAAATAGTCAAGGAAAAAGTAATGCTAATTCTGGACTTTAAAAGATGAGGAGAGTGGAGCATGTAGAATTGGAGGAAAGGCACATTCCAAGGCAGAAAACAGAAAGCTCTAGAAAAAGGAAGACATTTCCCCAAAGTGGGTCTTGGTGAGATTGGCTGGAGTGGAAAGTGTACAACAGCAAAGAACAGAAGGCAGAGGGCCTTGAAGGCCATGCTCAAGTATTTGGCTCTTGTTCAGTGAACCATGGGGGCTCTCGACATGGAGCTCAGAGCTGAACTTCAGGAAATGTGTGGTGTGTAGGATGAATAGGAAAGAATGGAGGGAGAACCCAGGGTCAAGAAAACTGGGGAGAGGCTCTTAAATAACCTAAGAAATGGTGGTGAGGCTCTTCCAAGGCAAAGCTAAGCTAGCAGAGAGGAAGAATCATATAGTGAGATAAAAGTAGACACCATTTTTCAAAAAAGCATTAAAGAAGGGGAAAACTACACTTCAAAATAAATAGTTCTCATTTGGAACAGAGGCAGCAATGGGCCTAGGATGTTTTCACCTAAACCTGTATTTGTTAGTGGCCAGGAGTCAATGCCCCTTATCTCCAGAACTAGGCCATTTCACTCCTCTACCCTGAACCTCAATAATAAATGTTCTGTTCTTCCAAAAGTCCAATGTCTTTGAAAGAGCTAGAAAGATCAGAAACAGGATGGTTTGTTTTTTATGGACAAAGTTTCATGCACTATGTCAGAACTCATCCATTTCTTTGCCAGCTGACCCAACAGCCCAACTACCTGACCTTGGAAAGTTATTTTCTTCCTCTTTTCAGTAGAGTTCGAAAAATTGAAGTGTTCTTAGAATTGGAAAGACAAACCCAGAAATAAGGCTTGCAGCAAAGAAAGGGTAATCGATCTGTTCAAGAGTTCTCCTGATAAGACTTGAATGGGAACAGCTAGAGGCACGCCCCCTGAAGACTACAGCTTATGCAGTGAAGGGGAAGGGAATGAATTTATCAGTACCTGCTACTCCTCCATACTGAGCTTGACAGTTGTGGATTTAACAATGAACAAGACAATCCCTGCCATTGGGGCGTTTGTGGATCTATTGAAAAATTACTTGAACACCCAGTTTTGAAGGGAAACTTCAAACGTATGCAGTAGGATGAAAACTCAAGCAATCTCATGATTTTCTGATCACTTTCTGATCAAAAATCTGATGACTACCTAAAGCTACAAATACAGTACAAGTTCACTGATTGAGAAGTACAGTCTTGTGTAATAATACTGGGAACTGCCAAATCATTTGAAATTAAGACTCTCTCCTTCTTCCCTGGAGGGCCTTCCTGGGAGGTGGGGGGCTGGAGGAAAGGGGAAGGAGTATAGTGGTGTCCTCCCCTACCTATGCCCCCTCCCCCAGCTGGTTAACTGCAGCTCTGATCCCCTCAAGGTTGGGGCAGGGCAGGGTCAGAGAGGTGTGGGTGGTAGGAAAGAAAGGTAAGGGTACCGGTAAAGGTCATACCTTCTATGTCTATCACAAGCAGGTTGGGCCCTGGGGATAGGAAGATGTCACACCTGCTTTCTGGAGCAGTTCACTGGTGGGCTCCCACAAGCCATGCCCTTGACCCAGGTAAATGCCCACCAGTCTAGCATTCCTTGCTGCCTCCTCTGCCCCTAGGAATCCAGAAGTGTGACTTGGTCTTATCCTCTGTTGAGGCCACTTCTCCCCTCTTGATAATACTATTGAATAGGATATAAGATGACCCCACCAGCATTGCCAGATAAACTATTCTTTGTCCAGACAAGATCTGGGAGTGAAGGCCCATCCCCACGCAGGAACAATTCTCATCCTCTGATATCCTGCCCGGAGGGATAGAGGTGTGGGGGTCAGACAACAGGCCTGTGTGTTTCCCTAAGTGCTCTCTGCATGGTCCATTGAAACTCCTCTTCCTTGAATAGGTGAAGTGGGAAGCTCCTCTCTCAACTCTCCTCCCTGGATGGAGAAGAATTCCCAGCATAGCCACAACTCTTTCCAAAGAAATCCCCATAAATTTCCCCTAAATCTCCACTCTCTCAACTCTATTATATCCTTGATATAACTGGGGGTTTGGCAAGCAGTGGTTTTCAACTTAATTTCTCTATAATTTATGCCGTATGACCTAGAATCTCCTGTAGAATGTACATTGTTGCATCAACTGAAACCTTCAATATAACATCTTGTTTAATTTTCAGTGACCAGATGGGCAATAAACTTCAGAATTTGTTAATAGCTTGGTAAGTGCTTAATGCTTCGATGCAAAGCCCCTGTAACAGAACAAATCCTCTTGCTTCCCATTCATTGAATCTCTGCCCCTTCCGTTCCCCATCCCAAGGGTGGGATGTTATCATTGCAGTGCAAGGAGAGACCAACATGAAGCAGCATCCCACAACTATGAGAGGAAGTGGTGCATATCGTCGAGCCACTACAAAGAGCGCATGTGACCCCAAATCAAGGGCTGAGTAATCCAGGCCTCTTAGTGTGGGCTGAGAACAGTGAACAAGGTCAGGCTGTCATCTGGGAGAAAAGAAAGCTGATTAGAGATGACTAAGTTTCCTCCATCACAGTAAAGAAGAACCCTGGTCCTTTAACCAGTCCTTGGAGCAGAAAGTAAAAGAGGAAGGGGCAGAAGAGCCCACCTTGCGTAAATTGAACAAGTGAAAGAGAAAGGGGATGGCTTTGTTTCTGCCACTGAGAATTCCAAAGCTTCCTAACTGGCCAGGTTGTGTGCCATGAGTAGGCTACCAATGTGCCATAAGACCTTAAACCCATAAACCTCTAGGGCTTCCAGAGACCCTGGATGAGTCACCTCTGGCCATAAGCAGCCTTATTTGGAGCTGTTCAGAGGGTGGCCCAAGATGAGCGGGATGCATCTGCACACCCCACAGTCCTTGCAAGCAGGAGCATCGTAAGCACCACTGAGCACTAAGGGCTCAGCCTCAACATGCTGAGCCCAGCCAAGGAGCCCTTTCCCCCAGACAGCAGCTCAATGTGGAGCCTCAATTGCTCCTGCTGGACAAGGGGCCCACGGAGCTTCTACAAGGCTTTGTGTTTCTGGGGCCCAGGGCCCACAATGCACAGCCGAAGGTGCCACCTGTCTGTGTTGGGAAAGAGAGTCGGAGGAAGATCGAACTCCTGGTGGTGGTCTGCCCATATATTTGGACTTTCTGCCCATTTGTAATTGATGTGCCCTTTTAGTAGCATTCAAGCCATCTGCAGGGTGACTGTTCTAATGATATGTGAGAGTTCTGCATAGTAGAGCCACATTCTGATTTTGAAGAAATCTAGATATGAAAAAATTAATTAGATATGAAGAACATTTTCATTATCGCAAGAAATTTCAACTGTGAATTTGTCAATAAAAAGATGGGCCGTTAGAGTCCTATATATAATTTCTGCTATTATGATTTTTGAAATAGTTCTAAAACAATCCTTTTTTATGACCTCCTCATGCAAAGTTTCTCATTGACTGTGAAAATCCAGAATTTAAAGAGATTGTTATTAAAAACTTTTGATCAGGAATTGAATGTAGCCCTTTCAAACATAAAACTTTATATTAAAAAAAGTTATATTTCTAAAGTAAACTCCTTTTCTCATTAAAAAAATTGGCAATACTCTAGATGTTTTATGCAAACATAATGTCGAATATCTTTCTCAACTTCTTATTTTCCTTGTAATTACGGGATGTAAAAAGATAGTGATTTTTTATACCATTCCCCGTATAGATACCCCCAGCACCCCCTCAGTTAACCCACAGTGTGCTATAGAAATGTTACCACTTTCTGCTATTGCTGCAAGACACAGCAGTAAGCCCCCACATTCCAGTACACCATCTGATAACAACTTAGATAAGGGTCCTTCCAACATTCTTTTGAGTTTGTTGAGAAAGCTTAGAAGGAAATTCTCTTATAAGAAATCTGCATTAGCAATGTACATATTTTAAAGTTTTTGTTCTTTGTCAAGAATATATCCCTTGTGTATAGTGTGCCAAGGACTGTTCCATAAGAAATGTGATCATCAACCACGGATCTCTTTCTTTAAAATTCTTGCCTGAACCTCCTCTCCTCACTCTCGGGACCTTCCATCCCATGGGAGGACATAAAACCACCCGGGCCCTGTGCTTTTGCAGGTGTCTGATCTTGCCAAGACATGTTTTCTTTTTTGTGTTTGATATTAAATTATCCTTTCTTTTTATTCACCTTACATGTAAAAAGGGGCAAATACAAAAAATAAGATTATTTCAAGGATTGATTTTTAAAGCACAAACTTCAGAGTTTGTTTTAAGGTTAGCAAGTATAATGCTAGCTTTTCAGTCAGCTGAGAATCAGGAAATTCACATGAACGTGATTCTGTGTATTGACTAAGAGCTACGGCTACCTATGAGTGTGTCAAGTTCCTGGGCTTTCTTTGACATGAAATTACACTTTTCTTGATATGTATAAATTAAATAAAAACTATACATCAGTCTTTTCTTATGTTCAATTAATCTTTCCATGTCTCACATCTATAAAAACAGCATTTAAAGTTTGTGGGAAATAGAATTTTGGCCTTTTACAAAGCAAGTACTTTGCTTCTTTAACTCAGAATTCTGGAAATGCAATCGAGTTCTAGTATTGAAGTCACGTTTTCTTATTTCGTCACTTGCCCACTTTAAAAAAACAAAGACAATTTCATCTAATTTGGGTAAATTCTTTGGCTAATTTCACTACTTTACCTTTAAAAATATTTTCTCTACTCTTTTTTTTGTTGTTGAGACAAAGTTTTGCTCTGTCACCCCAGGTAGAGGCTGTGGTATCATCATAACTCACTGCAAACTCCTGGGCTGAAGCAATCCTCCTGCCTCAGCCTCCCAAGTAGCTGGGACTACAGGTGCGCCGGGCTAATTTTTTCTATTTTTAGTAGAGACGGGGTCTCGCTCTTGCTCAGGCTGGTTTCCAACTCCTGAGCTCAAGCAGTCCTCCCACCCCAGCCTCCCAGAGTGCTAGGATTACAGGCATGAGCCATCATGCCCAGCCTTCTATTCACTCTTCTAATTGGCTTGTAATATTTTATCTTTTTTCTCCTAATCCTATACCACTGTAGAATGGGAAGATTGCTTGGAGGTTTTCAGAAAAGGCACCCTGAGAAGGAGTCAGGGCAGAGAAAAGGGCTGTTCACTCAGGCCAGTCCCCAGGAAGCCTCGATGAGTTTCTCCTGCCCAGTCATCCGTTGTTCACCTACTCCACGGAAGTGCAGGTACCCTCTATGCTGGTCATTACCACGACCCTGCACCGCAGGTGCTTAGCAATCGCCCAAGGACGCATCTTTAGTGAGTAGGTGAGTGTGTCAGGAGTTACAAGATCTGTGTGACCTTGAACCTGAGCTCTTTCTACTCTGCTGGCACCTCTCAAACTTTAATGTGCTTAGGAATCACCTGAACATCTCAAAATGCAGATTCTGATTTAGCGGCTCTGAGGTGGAGCCGGAGATTTTGTATTTCGAATAAGCTCCTAGGTGAGGCTGCTGCTGTTCTTGCAAAGACCACACTGGAGCTAAAATGTACACATGGTCTTAACCAGGCCCCTCTGGGTACACTGGCATCAAGGAGGCAGCCCAGATAGAGCTGTCGAGGTTATCATTTACAGCTGATTTCTCCCTCTTTCGCTGACTGGCTTTGATCAGGGTTCCAATGGATGGCTAGCAAGAGCTAATTACAATCCCAACTAATTCACTGTGTCAGTTGTTATTCATTAACAAATTATGTTCCTGACAAACTGCTCTAGTGTGGTACCCTAAGTACTGTAATTAAAATCTTAGAAAGTTGCATGTGGGCCTAATTGATTTCCTTAATGTATTACTCAGACTAAACATTCCATTATTTTGTGTCTTGATGTTTATGAAGGGGCGGAACTGCTGCTGCCACCCAGGCGGCAGAGAGATCCATCTCTGGGTTAACAAGGGAGCTTTCCTGCTCCTGGGTCCCACTCACTCCCTGGCAACACTGCCCCAGCATTCAGATGACAGTGGTGTTTCTCTCCTCCAGAAATATCCACATAGAAAGGGACTTATGTGTATAATTTGTGTTTCCTTCTTGGAAACTTTGGGAATTCGTGATGACTCCTTAGTGAACGCATTGGAGAAATGAAGAGTTGCTGCCAAGGCTGTCATGGTCCCATGTCCTACCGCCCCCCTTTCACACTGAACACTACAGGACAGAACAGGAGAAGGCACTGGGGACAGTATCTAAATGTCTGTGCTACATCTAAAGCCATGTGTGATGAGACAAATCCACGTGTATTTGGCAAATGTGGAATGCTATGAGCAGCCAATATGTACACTGCAGTCCATTGAATTAGACTACATTTATTCACACGTTTATGTATTCAACGGCCTCTTAAAAAGCACCTAGCATAGGCCACACCCAATGTTAGGTTTAAAAAAACAAAGAACGTGCAAAATAAGCACAGTTGTAATAGTGGCAAAACGGTTATGCATTATATGCCAGACACTGTTCTAAGAACTTTAAATATATTCACTTAATTCATTCTTGTCCACTTTCTATGAAGGAGGTACTCTTATTATCTGTATTTTACAAATGAGAAAACTGAGTCAAAGGGAACATAAGGAACTTGCCTAAGGTCGCACAGCCAGGATTCAGGTCCAGTCTGGCTGCGAGCCCTTGCTTCGGTCACTATGCTATCCTGCCTCTCTTGAGTATGATAATGTTAAATAATAGCTTATGAGGATTTAGTATGTCCTTGCGAATAATTTTATACTCGCAGAAAACCTAATTAAATAGGTACTGTCATTATTCCCATTTCACAGCTGAGGAAGAAACTGAGGCACAGAGAGGTTATTTAACTTTCCCAAAGTCTCATGGCTTGTAAGTGGCAGAGTCAGGATTTGAGCTTAGGCCCAGACCCTGTATTCTTAATCTCCGTGTATCTTATGTAGAACTAGCAGAGATCTGAGAAATCATATAGGGATTTGGGGCCAGCAGAGTCCAACCAATTAAAATAATTAAACTCCAGGTATCTGTGCCCTAGATTTCCAGGGGATGAAACCAAAGCCCAGGTGGAAAGCATAGAACTGGGATGTGAAGCCGTGGCTGCCCTCAACCTTTTTATTAAGACACCTCCTGCACTCACTCGCACTCAGCAGGGCGGACCACGCCTGTCTCAGGATAAACTTAACAGGCTCGCTATACATTGCACGGTACGCCACACACTGTATGTTGGAGACACTAAAATGTGTTTAATTTTAGAATGTCACTTTCATTTTTTATGAGGGCATACATCAAAAAATGCAAATTATGAAAGGCAGACATTTCTCACATTTTCCAAATTCTGAAAAAAAGGTGTCAGTTTTGAGGTCTTTTGGAAGAATTGGACTATCTTTCATTTGCTGGAACAGGAGGCAGGGCTTTCTCAATAGGTTATTTCTCATCTGCACCGACGCATTAAATGAGGTCTCCCATTATCTGCGCACAATGTGCTTCATTAGTGTGTTCAAGCCCTTTCCTTGGTTCTGGTGTCACAGCTTCACATGACTGAATGCCACTGCCCTTTGAGTCACTTCCTGTGTCCCTGGTTCACAGGCGTCCTCATCACAAACTGCACTATTTCTGCTTCTCTTCAACAAGTGCCCTTGCCTACGCCCCAGCCCTGGCCTCCGCATCACTCTACTCCTAGATTTCTGCCCCAGCACCACGAATTCCTTTTCCTTTGATTTCTGTGGATGATCTGATTATGTGCCATCCTTGGCGAGCTCCTTCTTTCAGAAGTTTCTACTCATGGTTAAGCATGTTTTCTCCCAGCTACACCTTGTATCCTTCCATTGGAAATGTCCCACTGGTAGAGCAAACTGGCTTTTCGTTCATCTCTTTTAACACATGATATTCTTCAACTGTTTTTTTTAAAATGTATATATATATACATATATATATATATATATATAGCAGTCAGTACCACAAATATTTGTTCATATTATTAAGCAAAAATTAGATTTAAGTTCAAAGAATCATGTAAATATATTCATCCCAACAAATTCCATTATCAATTCTTATGCAGGACTTTATAGTATTGATAATTTGGCTAATAAAAATGCTGTCAGAAGTTAAAAACCACTTCTGGGGTAATGCTCACTTTCAGTAAGAGAGTTCTTAAAAACACTTGACAAATCTAGGGAACTCAGTTACATATTACAGATTTTTCCCTCTACACAGGCCACCATTTGTAAGCAAAGAGTCAACACAATTGTCAGAAAAGTTTCAACCATTCTCTCCAATTTATTTGATAGAAAAAAAAACATCTGGTTTAGGGTATGTGTTCAGAATATAGACTATTGTGAGGCATGATGCTGGTATCTGGTCAAGACAAGATTTTTTTTTTCTTTTCTTTTTGCCGGAACTGCCATTGGACTGTTGCTCACAGCTTTTATTTTGGAGAGGCCAAGAAAGCTTTCAGCATCTTTGGAACAGATTTATCTTCGGAAAATTATCAGGATTGGCCCTGTAGTTACATAAATATGTAGCAAGTACCCACCCATTGTCCTTGGTGATAGTAGTGAAGTCACCATAAATCAGAATGCTGATGTTGCAGATGAAGGTGCCAAGTGTTTTGCGCAGTGATGTAAGTGGGTATCTTTAGCCAGAACCATGCCCTTGAAGAGGGAGGGAAATGTTTTGCCCAAATGTGAATCTAGAGCAGGACCACTGGTATTTAAGTGATATTTAAAAATTAAATTTCACCAACCTTGTGAAATATATTTTGAACTATTTGAGTGTATTTAAATTTTTTGATACACAGTTTTTTAAGACATTTTAAAAGATATTTTATATTTTTACATAGTATTCCAGTAAACACATGCCACAAATACATAACACTAACAAAAGTTTCTTATCCTTATCTTTATTACATGTAATACTCTCTGATATGCCTATATATTCTATTTCACTGTCAGATTGTTAACGTTAGTCATTGAATTCATAGTATAATATGACCTGTTAATGGATCATAATTTGCAGTTTGAAAAACACCAAACTATTGTCATTTGCTTTATCTAGGTCCAGTGGCCAATTACCTTCTAGGAGGGGAGTGGCAGGAAACGAGCAAGCCTTCAACTGAGCAAAAGGAGCACCTTCTGCAATCTGTGCAGTCCAAGAGATCTGACTTCCTGGTGGTCAGCTGGCACTCTCCTCTGGAGTGCACCCACCAGTGCTTCTGTTGTCTGTATCCCAATCAATAATCTTTGGGTGGCTAATGTTGTCTTTAAAAAAAACTAAGAGCTGTGATTAGCGAATTAATTAAAGTTAGTTCATAGGCACCTTCTCCAGCTGCAGATCTGTGAGGACAGCAAGGGATGTAGGAGAAGCAGGTCACTTTGGGGCGAATGGCTGATAAACATGCCCAACAGAACAGATGTAAGGAACACGGGAGTGGTCCCTTGACTCCCAGAGTTCAATTGGTGAGGAAAACTCAGCAAAGGAAGGATCTTCAAAGAATGGGGACTCAGAATCACTTAACTTTAGGTCATAAAAGGAAATATGACCTTATTTGGTAGTCAGAGTCTGGTGCGGCCTGGAAATCCATAGATCACATTTGAAATCGCAGTGTACAATAAGAAGGATTTTACTGACATTCCACTCCACTTAAACATGAGTGTTTTAGTTAAGAAGTAAACCTTTTCAGGATAATACTGTGGAAGAAAAGGAGGAAGGACTCCATTTGCGCCTAAGACATACCCACTGCTGAGTTTCAGATCTTTCTAGTGACTCAAACCAAGGGACACACCATAATGGAATAACCTCTGAGGCAGGGGCCATCTGCATCTGGGGCTGTTTGGAAGGAAGCTAGTGGAGAAGGCTTGAAAAGTGTCTAGCAGAGAGAAAGATGGGGGGAAGAGTGTGGGATCCACTTTGTCTATCACTCGCCAGCCCAGCTCCATGACCTAGATTGGCTCTCTCTGGGCTGTAGGCAAAATCAGGAGATGTGAGGAAGTTGCTCACAGTGCATTGGACCTGAGGAATTAAGTATGGATCCAATGAAGAAGAGATTCAAGGGAGTGCAGAGCTGCTTAGGAGCTGGAGAGACAGGGTCTGCATCTTGGGTACTGCTTGGAGAGTGCAGATGTTGGCACAAACATCAGCATTGTCACTCAAGGTCCTGGCATCAGTGACAGTAGTGACGCATGACCACCCACAGGCTTTTCAGGTGGTGGACATGGGTCCACTGAACAGCACTGGAGTGGCTGAGGACAGCAGCTGCTGACATCTGCAGGAGAAGTGATCCTGTCTACTCCTCCAGATGGCTGTTCCCCAGGTAGCATTACCATGAGATACAAAGAGCCAATGCTTTGTGCCTACTCTCTTGGGCCTATGCGTCTGCTTCTTACTCACACTTCTTGTCACTGATCTTCCAAATGTGCCCCTTCTAGGACCTTGATTAACCAGCCAAACTATTTGCAACTGCCCAGACCTCTAATGTCATCACTCCAGGCCATTTTACCCTCCATATAAAGTGATGGCCAACTGCATTGTTCACAGCTTTGTCCACTTTCCCTCTGCCACTGTCTTTTAGGGCCACTGTCCTTTAGGGCCATACCTGGCTGCTTTATGCCCCTGATCCTATGATTCTTAGGGTCTCATATTCCCAGATGATGATGGTAGCATCTATTGCATAATCATTTCATGTCTCATGGCCAGGAACTCATTCTGTATTAGGACCCAAAATATACCAGGTAACGCTCTTCAGATGGAGAATATTTCTCTGCTGCAGAAGGCACACTCATGCTGCAGAACCCTACTGGTGTGTACCATGACTCTTGTATTAGTGTTTGTCAGAAAATCCATACACGATCTTTATCCACAACAGATCCCTATAGCACCATTAGACCCATTGGTTTATATCCAGCTTGGACCTGCTGCAAAGCCCTGGGCTCCATCCATAGCTGGCAGTATACCCAAGTGCTGCTATCCAAATCCAAAGCAGCTCACCAAGCACTGTGATTCTTTCTTAGTGGTAGGAGGTTGCAAAGTGCAACTACTTGGCACTTGTCTCAAAGGGGATGTCCTGGTAAGTCCCAGACTACTGAACTTCTAAAAACTTCATTGATATGGCAAGCCCTTTAATCTTTGTGGGGTTTATCTCCCACCCTCTGGCACACATGTGTCTTATTAGAATATGCAGAATACTTGTCACTTCCTGCTCACCAGGTCCTCTACATTAGGATCAGCATGATGTTCTGTGACATGCTATAATGATCAAGTTCCTGCAGACTACATTATGGCACCAACAAGATAATATACCTCTTTGTTGAGGTAGTGAATATATACACCTGTCCTTCCCACATACATGTGAATTTACTTTTGAGCCTCCTGTATAATGGGTATTAAAAATAATGCATTTACCAGATTAATAACCACATACCTTGTACCAGAGGCTGAGTTTGATCTGCCCAAGAAAAACTCCACATTTCTCCGCAGTACCTTGGATTGAGGCCATCACCTGCCATGATTCTCTGGCTTTTATAGAAGCCATAAAGGTAAATCAGATGGGAATATGATGGGAACCACCATCCCTACCCCCTTTAAGTCTTTAATGATGATACTAGCCTCTGTAATTCCTCTCAGGATAGGGTAGTAGTTCTGAGTTATTATCTTGCTCAAAGAAAGATACCTGAATGGGTTCCCACAGTTTCAGGGCCTTCCATTTGATCCTTTCCTCCATAATGGCACACCATAGACTATGCCTTAGTATTGTCTGTTCAAGGAATAGAAGCAGGAAGCACTTGTCCACCAGCTGTCATCCCCATATTGGTCAGCCCTGCCCGCTGAGTTTCAATCCCTCAACCCTTCCAGATTTTCCATGCATAAGAGCCAAGTAGCCACTGTATCAGAGATGTCTCAGTGGATAAGAACATGATGTAGCTAAAGTGAGGCACTATCAAAATATACTTGCACAAAACTAGTTGTCACTGCTGTGGTTAGAGTAAAAGGTGAGGCAAGGTGAAGTGAGGTGGTGTACACAAGGTATCCTATATATATGGCACACTACCAATCTGTACTACTTACTAATTACTGTCTCCCCGACCCCATCTAATTCATTACTGATTAATTGCTATCTCTAGAATAACATATCATTGGCTTGCTCAACTGTGAACTTGATGATGCCATCAAGTAAAGATTAGGCCTTCCACCAACTATCTTGGTCCTTAGAGGTTTCATATCCCTCCCCAAGAGCAAAAGGAAGTGATTGAAACTTCTCTGGTAGAGCATTAGAGTGCCCGGAATGGATGTATTCATTCTAACTGGGTTTATCCAACTGAAGAAGAAACCTGGTCAATTTCACGTGACCCACAAAAAGCATAGAATATCATAAGCTCCCTTGAGACATGTTAGATGAGGCAGGGTCCTGAAAGATAGAGTGTAGAAGGTAGCCTCTACATTCAATTATAAAATTTAAAAAGTAAAAATCTAATTTCTTCACCAGGTAAAAGGAAGTCCATGGCAGGCAGCCTACTGTTGATGAAAAGTCCCTTCCCTTCACCAGCTACTTGGGAGAAATCCCCTGGCAACTGCATTGAGGCCCTAGGCTAGGCAATTAGGTGAGCAATACAGTCCATGACAGAAGCTACTTGATTCAAAAAACAAAAACTGGGGAAGGAGTAGTGCCAGACCCTCAAGAGGAATCTTAGGAACTGTGGCTGGATCAAGGCACAACAAGGTTGCAGTGCCGGTTCCCTGAATAACACAGAGAAGAGGAAGCTAAAAAATCTGCAGGAAGAGCCTCATTTAGGTAAAAATGACAATCCTTATGTTCAGAGAGCTTTATACTTCATGAAACTTTTGCCTCCAGGGTTTTCTTCTTTTGTTTTCATCTCAACTACAGGAGAACAAGGGGCCTACCCTGCAGCCTCCCCTTCTGATGTCTAAACTTGCAAATTTGCTCTTCTTCATTTTTTGGCCCTGAGCCCTTTGAAGAGGCAGGACATTAACACTATGCTTCTAAATGTGTCTGAAACAAATGGTCACTGCTGTTGTAAGCATTCTCTTCCTAGTCAGGCATAAAGCCTTCAACTCCTGAATCAAAAGTTGATATGTTATCCCCCTGTTTTGCACATCTGTTTTTTCTAAATTTTCTATGATGAACACATACAGACGGTCCTTGCTTTGCACAGTTCCTGTGTGCATAAACTTCAGTTACCATGGTTTAAATACGACCAGTCCCCCAGCAACACAGTTCAAATTTCAGTCACCACGGTATATTAACTGTGAAACTTCACTGCTCACTCTTGAGTACCCAAATCACTACATAAATAACAGAAGCACGTCGTGATCAGCAGCCAACCACATCCCTCCTTCCAGTTTGTCCAGGCTTGGTCCACACATGTCTATTACCGAGTGGTTGTGCTGTCTCCTTGTCTCCCGGTGATAAACCCACATGACACTTCACCAAAACAGGTAATCCAAAGAGGCAATTGGCCAAGATGAAATGAGGCAAAGACATGAGAAATGGTAACACTCAGAGTGAAATTCAAACCAAACATAAATGGAGTGATGGTAGAAAGAGCTGACTGTGGGAATGTGGACACGGCCTAGATCCGCAGCTGGAGAAGCTTAAGGAAGGTGAATTTACTGACACCAGTAAGAAAGTGATTGTGAAGAAAAAGATGAAGACGCTCCAAAGGAAGTGACACCTGCCAAAAAAAAAAAAAAAAAAACCTCACATTAGAGGAACTCTCAGAGATATGTCATGACGTTGACAAAGGATAAAATATTGGCAGCTAATCCAAACTTAGAAAGGATATGACCGTTCACCAAGGCACAGAAAAATATGCTTACTCCATTTCGTAAGTTACAGGATTAGAGGGAGGTAAGCCCTATTCAAACTATTTTTGACACGTTTTTACAAAGAAATAAAACACTTTAATTCTCAATATTTCTAACATTTTAAATTACAGAGTACTAAATAAATGTGAGTTTTACTATTTTTTTTCATTGCCCTACATATTTATAATGGAGAGTAAGAGAGTTTTTATTGTTTTGGCAAACATTTTTAAAGGTCGCAGGACAATCATAATTTTTCCCAGATTATTAAAATCACTTTGCAGTTTCAGCTTGCATGGTCATTTCCATGGTTCCATACTAATGGCTAAAGTGGGGATGGCATGAAATAAAAAAGGTGTTTTTAATACATGTTTTTAAAAACTAACAAGGAGCACTAATGTTCTTCCCTCTACCTCCTAATCACTGGCTGCTTCTCCAAATGAACTATATCCTTACATGGCAAATATTTGAGAACTGATCAGCTTCTGCATACACAAGAATCATAAACATCCAACTGCATAAATGGTGTATGTAAAATAATCCATTGCATTATTTTTTCCCATTTTTTAGTATAACAGAGATGGAAAAGTAACTTATTTATTTAATCTATCATTCAAAAAATACATCATCCAAACTTTTTCAACTGAAATATTTTTTAAGTTCTCAACATATAAGGAAAAAACTTTTTCCGTAAACTTTTCTCTGAAATTTCAAGTATCTTACTTCTGTCTTTGATGTTACAATTCATTTTTTAATAGATATTTCAGCCTGGTGTTTTCCAGGACCTCAAAGCTTTCATGAAAAAATAAATGTATTAAATATCTTCTATGTCTGAGAACCTGTAATAGATTCTGGGAATACAGAAATGTTGCAGATGCTTAATTTTCTGTCTAGTATCCTGTAAAATGTGGTGCTTTCAGTGATGCCTGGGAAATTTTGTCATTTTAAAGATGCTTTTGCTTAATTAGATTTTCCTGGTATTCTAGGAGCCAACCATTCACAGACTGTACTTTTTTAAGGGGTGATATTTTGACATTTCTTAGTACAGTTCTTTTAGTAACAATATTTTGTATAAAAATTATTATCAGAGGTGTGTCATAACATTTATTTTTATTTTCAAATTACCTGGTAACCACTGTTAATAGTTTGATATACAAACACTAAGGTAACCAGTATTAGTAGTTTGATACATTTGCATTTGCACTTTTCTCTGTGCTTACTACACATACACACATATATAGGTATGCACACACGTACACACACAGACCCCATATGTACATATACATGTAAGAAATTGTATTTTTTCTTCTAAGAAATACAGGATCATCCTGTAGACAAGTATCTGAAACTCACTTATTTACCTAACAGTATTATCACAAGTATCTCTCCAAATCAATGCATTAGTATCTAACTATTTTTAATGGCTGCAAAATATTTCAAAGTATACACAGATCATAATTTATCCAATGATAAATTATCTCACTACTTATGGATGTTTAATTTTTTTATGGTTTTTTTTTTTTTTGCCCCTATAATCAAGCCTACAATAAACAGCCAGGGTGTGCTTGCACCTACACATGGGTGGACTTTGTAGCTGACTCTCCGACATTCACTCCCAGACAACTAGTCAAAGCCAAGTATAATTCCATCCCCTTGTTAGTGATTGGTGAGAAATGGACAAATGACCTGCTTCTGGCCAATGAATGTAAGGGGAAGTTGATCATGGAAGTTCTATGATGTGATGTATACAACTGATTCAAACACCTTCCTCCAGTCCAAAGATAAAAACAGCAACGAGCATGAAGAAACAGAGGGAAAGAGTCAGGATCCTCAATGACATTTTGACACACCTGAATTAACCAACTTTAGAGTCTGCTCTGTTTTTCTGGTCTTCCTTTCAGGTGAGATATTCATTTCTTATTGTTTAAGTCAATTTTGGTTTTCTGTTCGTTATAGCGAAGAGCACATCCTAACAGATACATCTTATTATAGTTTTATTTCCATGACAAAAATTTGCAAAAGAAGGTTTGCCATATTATTATTGTATTTGAGTCTGACAGGTTACTATCCAAAAATCTTGTAACAATGCATATTTCCACCAGTGATGGTATATGGGAATGTTGATATTCCCCATACTTTCACGAGAAAGAGAAATTGTCAATTATATGAGTTGCAATTTAGTTTCAAGTAATAGGTAACTAACCCAAAATGATTTAAATTAAAAAAATTAAAATTTATTTGGTTCGTATAACTGAAATAGTCCAAGAGTAAATGTGGATTCAGATAGGGCTTGATTCATAGTATATGTGGTATTGTTACCATGGAACAGAAGGAATTAATGCAGAGCAAGAAGAAAAACAATATATTGGAGTTTATTACACCAATATTTTTAATTTTTCCCAATATTATAAATGAAAAAATATCATTTTTATTTTCATTTCCCTAACCTATGCTGGTCAAAGTGGGATTTGAATACAAATCAGCAGATCCAGAAATTCTTTTACCAATATCCTATATTATATTCTCCTCATCATTTCCATTTGAACTACAAAAAGGCAAGAAAGAAATAAAATACTGTCTATCAGATCTATGAAGATGACAAAAGATTTGGAAATTCTGCCTGGGAAAACTTAATGGTATGTTAAATTTGTAAAGGCTACAAAATAACATAACTTCTCAAGAACAATGAAGGGTTTAATTGTCTGTTATTGAGGAAGAATCATTAAAACATACTAAGCAGCAGGCAGAAGAGGAAAGAGATTGAATTGGAGGCAGAGGGAATCAGTTCAGTTACAATTATATTTCTCAACAGGAAAGTTATAACACAGGGATGGTATAGTAGAGCTATGTTGTTGGTCTGCTCTGCACCTTCCTCCAGCTCATGTGGTCCTGATGGAACTGTGAATAATGATGCCACCATCCTCCCAACTCAAGAGCCATCACATGACCCGGGCTGACCAATCAACGTGCCCCATCCTTCTGGTCATGGCTAATGGCTCCAAATGGGCATGTGATACCCGTGGAGCCCATTAGCGTCCTCCTTAGGATTTTCTGCCAGAATATTGAGCATAGAATACCTCTCTTCCATTGGTTGACAACCTGGCATCTCTATGAAGCCAGTTGTACCCTGGAATTTCCAACTCATATAAGTCAGTAAATTTCCTATTTTGCCTGGGCAGATTACTGTTTTCCAACAAAAAATTTTTAGCCAATATACCAGGACACTCACAGGTCTGTTGTAGCTCCTTCTGAGCCTATTAAGAGTCCCTATGAGATGACTTATGTGCAGAAGGAGGATGGTCAGACAAAACCTCTTGAGATTGGTCATATCTCACCAGGGATTCCATGGTGAGTGTAATGAGAAGAAGAAGGAATGTAGGGCTAGTGTGATTCTTACTTCAAATTCTGGGAAATGCATCCATTGCTCCCACATTCCAGAACTCATAGGTGACAGACAGCTAAGTGATTTACAGTGTGCAATGGATAAAGTTATAATCCTTCTTCCTTTATTTCATGAGAAATGAGAAGTTGATTCCTATTTACAATCATTCATATGAACCAGATTCTGGACCAAGTGTCAGCTGCTATGTGATCAGTCAAAACAGTCCTTTCTAAAACTCATTCAGTTGAGGAATTTATCAGGATGTGACTTAGAAGCAAAGCTATAATGAATCAAAACTAACTGTGGCCAAGTCAGTGCCTTTCTGAGAGCCTTTGTAACTTTGGGTTCAAGGGAACAGAAAAAGGAACTGAACGGAGCTCTGACCCTCAGGTGTTTAGAATCTGATGGAAGGGGAATAACATGAAGCCACAATACGAGTGGCCGCCATTTGTGGAGCTACTTCTGCACACCGCGCACGCTGCACATTTTATCCCATTTAATAATCCTTGTAACTATTTTGTAAAGGAGGCATTTTTAACCCATGGATATTCACATGGGGAAACTGAGGCTGACGGAAATCAAGGTCTGCCTAGGGTCACCTAACTGGTACATGAACGATCTAGGAGTCATGCTGAGTTCTAGCTTGTCTGAGGCCTGTGCTCTTTCCCAAACTCCACATTTTTCCCACAGCGTCATGTGGCCGGCTACAGCTGTGTTCATCAACAGCTTAAGGCGTTCCTTCAAGAACTACACTTCCAGGCAAGGCCTCTGAAGGAATCGAGTCGCACCCACAATCATTACAGTATTGCTTGGTCTTCTCTTCTAGAAGGGGGTTCTTCTAGAGGAACTGTTTACTGCCTTGAAATGCTCTCTTATTCATAATCTCAGTTCAAATGTTGTGTATATCCCAGTAATCAAACAGCTTTTTTTATTTTTTGCCACTGGCTTAACAGCGCATTATTGCCACTCCCAACAAGTCATAATATGCTAATTTATGGTAAATCACATGACACAATTTATATTACAGACATTGCCCTGATTATATGTCTCTCTAACTGAAATGTTTACATGGTTGTGATGGAATCGATTTACTAATTTTGCAGTGTTCACAGATTTCCCCTCTCCCCCAATCTGCCAGAAAGATCCTGTAATTACCTGCCCAGTTTTCCTCCTTAGGAGACATGAGAAAATAATAGAATTCTTCTAATTATTTTGTGCTTGTTTGTGCCTGTATAAATCTGACTCTTCTAGATGAAATCACCTGGGACACAGCTTTAGCGCTCCACAGTGACACCTATGAAAAGTTAACAGTACACCAGGCACAGAAGCACACATGCCTGGTGGCAGGGCAAGATGGGATGATTCCTGGAGCCAGATCATTCCCGATGTGTTCCTTGCAGTGTATCGGGGGATTACATGAAATAATATACGTGAAAAACTCTTTCTTAATTGCAAAGCACTGTGCAAATGTGAGCTGTTAAACCAGGTGGTGTGTGCAGTGGAGATTACCTTTTGCCAGGGGGTAATCATTTCAGTTTATAAAACACTTTTCACTCCAGGAGCCCCAAATCCTTGTGAATATTATTCTAAGAAATATCACTTGAAGTAAAATGCACATACATAAACAGAGTCTAGCAAATGGAGGCACCAATTATGATGACAATGACGAAGGTCTTAAACGGGAACATAAACATTTTGACATGTCAGCTCTCAAGGATGTTGCCACTGTAGTCACAACACCTTCTGAGGGGAAAATCAACTCTCAACATCAATATTCCCCATCAGTGTTGACTGTTTGGGGGAGGGGCGCAGGAAGAGGAGAACAGAAGTGAGAAAACATTTTAAAATATGAATTTTATTTTCCATAGCAATACATCAGAAAACTCATAAAACTCCACGACTCTTTCAAGAGTTTCTTTTTGTTTTCCAATGGTAATGGGAGAGAAAATAAGCCGTCATTATCGGAATGATCAAACACAGAGAGAAAAGAGGCAGAGGTAAGTAAAACACCAATTACAGCGTTGCCAATCTGTGTGAATTGGGCTCCTTCCAAATGACAGTGCAAATGGATCTGAGGACAGGAGAAGGGGACGTGGAGGGGGCAGGGAAAAGAGAAAATACAAGACAGGGAGGCTTAGAGAAATTGCCCCCTGGCGCTCTGGCAACAGTTGAATCAGGCAGATCCCCGTACATTCCCATGCACCAATTCCATTGTGTGTGTTCACTTGCAGATTTGGCTTCTGGCTTGCTCTCTTTGTTTGGGTAGCTAGGCATGAAAAAGAATCATCTGCAACCAGAGCTCAACTTAATTCCCAATTCCTCTCTGGAAACTATCTGTTGGCATCATGAAATGCTCTGTGTAAAAGGCGAGGCTTTGACTGATCAAAAGTGGGATTCAGACCCTCCGTCAGAGTCTTTGTGGATAAAGCTAAGCCAATTTTCGGAAAGTGACAGAAGAGCCCTGCACCTCTGGCATAATTTGCATCGCCCCAGCGTCTCACTGTTCTTGCCAATGACAGACAGGAACCTCCGACAATTTTTCCCTTCTCCTTGCAAATGCAATGATGGCACAGCTGTTTTCTCACTATAAAATGCAGTCACTCCTCTCTGTCACTCCGGCCTACAGCAAAAGGTCAACTTACATTACTGATTGAACTACCATATGTCATAGGAAGAAACACAAAAGAAATTCACCAAGAGAGGTTCTACGATTTCTGATCATTTCCTCTACATCCCCGCACCTAAATCTGAGCATGGCGCTCAGTTGATAGCGGATGAACGTGGGACAAGAAATTTGGATAAAAATTGCATTGCCTGCTATTTTCAGAAATCTTCATACAAGGTGATTTTAATGTCTGCCTTTTTTCCCAATGGGTCAGGGAAGCCACTGTATATAATTAATGTAATTGCTTTGATTTGTATTGTGTACCTACTAGACACATTCTAGAGTGCTCTAAAAAACACAATAAAAATTGGCAGAAATAATGAGTGAATAGACTTCTGGTAAATATAAAAGACTGAACACATAGATTTTCTTTTCCTTTCTCAAACCCCTCTAAAATGACAGAAAAATTTTAAGAATAAGAATAAAACATGAACCCATAAAAACAAAAAGAAAAGGAAATGACAAGAGACAGTAGACAGCTGCAAAATTTTGGAAATGGCAACCCAAGCGGGGAAGGGACACAGCAAAGGGAGTCACCCAGAAGAAGCAAACCAATTGGTGCCTCTGAATTATCAGGAAGTCTCAGAATTGAGGCTGTCAGGTGCCTCTGAAGGCAGGAGTGCTGAGTAGGGATGAACACAGGACAACTGATCGAAAGTCTTCGCAGGGAAAGCGCAAACTCCCAGGTCCCCTCGATAGCCCTTTGTGGCCTGGCCGCCAACTCTGCCTGCTCCAGCAGAGCCCCAAAGGCATCCTCCCTGGAGATGCTGACACACAGGTATTCCAGACTTGGGAACACCAGACACAGCTGAGGCGCCACAATTACAGGAGGAAACTAAGTGGAAAAAATCACATAATAAACCAAAAGTCCAACCCAACTCCACCTCCTTCTTTATGTCAGTTCTCAGAAATACTGTATTGCCACTCAAGCTTAAAACTGCAGACAGGAGAGAGAAAACTACTCACGAAGCATTAGGAGTGAGAATGGCATCATCTTCTCAGTAGCAGCACTAGCAGCTTGACCTTGATTTATTCTGATTCAATCCCACCTCCCACATAGATCCACAGACTTGGTTCTATGGCTTTTATTTCAAGCATGGGTGCCCACAAAATATTGAGGTTTGCCTCTTAAAATATAGCATATCCATTTAGCCCTTTGTGACCAAAGAGATGGCCTTGGGTTTTCAGCCTAAATTGAGATTAAGGAACTGCTTTAGCAAAGGAAAAGATCAGCATAAATTTTGCCCCTAGACCCTCTGTTTGGGTAGTAGTTTACTCTCAATTCCCTGTTTTCCTCTTTTGATTATAACCTAATTGGCAACTGTAGCAGCCAATCCCAGATATGTTCCTGATTCCTGCAATGTAGCCAAAGACTGATTTCATCACTCTCTCCCTTTTTTGTTGGTGATTGGAGGAGCAATTGGATCATGAGCTTGGTTTGATGATTAAATAAATGGCTTGGTGACATTTAGAGTGGCAGCTTTCCAGATCTGCAATCACCATAAAACTGCAGACGCAAATAATGAACCTGGGGTGGAGTCATTGGATTCAGGGACCACGGATTTGATATCACCTCACCACTGGAACATCGGCCTTGATTTCCCTTTCTTGGCTGTATTCGGGGGCTAGAAGCCAGCTCCTCAACAACTACGTAATGGAGACAAGAAGATGATGCACAGAAAGTCCACCACAGTTATGGAACTGACAGCAGCCAGCATGCTTGACACATTCTGTAATTCTGTTGTTACAAGTGTCCATTTAATGGAGGAGGAGGAGGAATAATCTCATCTCTTTAGGGGAGAAGGAGATGACCACATTTGCTTTCAGCAAACCAACAGAAAAGTCAATTCACATAATCTGAAGAGGAAAATGAGAACTTAATTTTTTCATACTAGAAAGAATTTAAGAGAGAAGATTCCTAGGGACTCAAATGGATACCCTCTGTCCTGCCTCTGGTTCCTGGATTTTGTGTTTGGACTTTGTCTTTCTGCTTTTTCTATTTTGCCCCTAGCAAGACTGGCCCCACTTTACCAATGAGGAGGAAATTTGCACATTTCCAAGTTAAAATTTTGAGTTTACCAGAGAAGGTAGTGTTATTAACTGAATGGCAATAAAGAAAAAGCAGCAATTGAAGGGAAAAAAATGATAAGTTTGTTTGGAGGCATGGTCAATTTGAGATACCTTGCAGAACATTCAGATTGAAGTTCTTAAGAGCACTGAAGATGTTGTTACAAGGTAACTAGAAAACTGGGGTCTGAGCTCAGGGGATCAATTTAGTATGGTAGATTTGGAATTCATTTGATTAGAGAATAAAATTAAAGCAAAAATCTTGGATAAAACCATCAAAGGTTAAGGAGAAGTGTTTAAAAAAAAAATAGAAGGCTGTTTCAGTCCAGGTAGAGCTAGATTATGCTGTAGTAGCAAACAATGCCAAAATCTCAGTGACTTAATACATCAAAGGTTTATTTCTGATTCATACTTTATGTCAAGAGTTGACTTTGAGAGGCAGGGCATGATGGCTCATGCCTGTAATCCTAGCACTTTGGGAGGTCGAGGTTAGGGATTGCTTGAGACCAGGAGTTTGAAAGAAGCCTAAGCAAGAGCAAGATCCTGTCTCTACAAAAAATAGAAAAATTAGTTGGGCATGGTAACATGTGCCTGTAGTCCCAGTTATTGAGGAGGCTGAGGCAGGAATATTGCTTGAGCCCACAATTTGAGGCTACAGTGAGCTATGGTCGCACCACTGCACTGTAGCCTGAGTGACAGAGTGAGACTCTGTCTCTAAAATCAGACATAGGAAGAGGATCAGGAGAGCAAAAATCATGGATGACTAGAAGGAAGAAGAGAGTGAAGAAAGAAGAAAGTGATCAATGCAAAAGTTTCTAATAGAAAGGTGTCATGCACAGGACGGCAGAGGGATTTAATGACAAGGCCAGCTGGCTATCTCACCAGGGAAACTATAAGAGATGGCACTCATTTCCTTGATGGATTTCTCAGGGTCACAATTCCTTTGCCTCAGCCTAACCCTAATCCCACATCTAACCTAAATTATATATAGGGCTACTTTAGCCTGTTGCCACTGAACATTCTAAATGTCTAACTCCAAACTGTTATTTCAAAGCTCTTATTTTATTCTTATTAAGCAAACTTCTGCTTATGGTTTCACTTACCTTGAATATCTGTCTTCAGTAAGTGAAAGTGTTAGTCATATAGACATAGAGCATTTCAGACCACATGCCAACTCAACTGCTCATTGGGTAAGTTTGAAACCCAGTATTCCAATTTTATACTTCAGCATAATGAACTTGGTATATATGAGTCTCCCACTACACGGTTCCACCCTTGATATGCAGACAAATGTAAGGCCTACAAGCCTGATGTGTAATATTTGATTTTCTATGATGAGCATTTAGAAGTAAGGAAAAATCCAATAAAAGCAAATATCCTATTGAAGAGAGACAGAGGGAGGAATAAAAATGTGAAATCAAGAGGAGGATGAGCTGGATAATAAAAGAATTAAGACATAAATGAAATGGGAAAAAGAGAGACCATGAGTAGAGATTGCAATTTCAGAAACTTAAAGAGTTTGATGGCCTTTTTATTTTTGCTAAATTTAAAACAGGACTTGCAATTGTTTACAGACTATAAAGTAAATGCAACTTGGTAAAAAATTTAAGTTAAGGTTATTGATGGTGGAATGAAAATACCAAACTAGAATACATATCAGAAGCGAAATATGTACCAGATTTTTCTATTTCTAAAAATAAGCATGCTAGAAATTGCCAAATAAATTATATTAGAACAAGATTATATATTATAGTAAATACAGTATACATTATATAATGAATTATAACACATTTAATACAATGGAATACAATTCAGTCATCAAAACTAGACTGTTAGAGATTATTAAATGGCACAGGAAAAAAGATTGCCTCAACATAATGTTCACTGGGTAAAACAACAGGACTTTTTAAAGTGTGTGCATTATTTTACCAACTTTGATAACAGAAAAGACTGGGAGATCTCAAGAATAGATGTGGAAGTGGTAGTGTGATTATGGCTGATTTTTATTTTATTCTTTATACTTTCCTGTGATTTTCAATTTTTCTGTAATGAACTTGAGTTCTTTTATGATAATGTAAATTACTTTTATAGAGAAGCATGCTTCCATTAGCAATTCTGTTTTTCAATTATTTTTGTTAGTTTTATTGGAATTAAAAACTCATTAGATACATTAAATGTAACATTTTTAAATGCTCAGGGTATATATGCTCCCAACTGCTTTTAAAATGAAGTTGTAATTAGATGGAGTAAGAGAACTGAGAATAGAAAAGTTCTCTGAAAGTAACAGTAAAGACATAAAATACCCTATTTCAAATATTGTAAAATATCATATAAATGGTAATCTTTTGGGCATATTTTACAGAATGCAATATATATAAATTAAAACTTGACTTTAGATCCACTCATAGATTTTAAGACAAATAGAATAAGTTTCCAGATTTCAAACTGAGCTAAAAGTTTATTTTTACATTATATGAAAATGAAATAAGCAAATAATATTGAAAATAAGATTATAAAGGAAATAGTTCACATGCTAGAAGAATACGCTATTTTCGAATAGTGGAACCATCTGTTACATACTTGTAACATACATGTTAATTAACAATTAATATTCGGCCAGGCACGGTGGCTCACGCCTGTAATCCTAGCACTCTGGGAGGCCGAGGCGGGAGGATTGCTTGAGCTCAGGAGTTCGAGACCAGCCTGAGCAAGAGCGAGACCCCATCTCTACTAAAAATAGAAAGAAATTAGGTGGACAACTAAAAATACATGGAAAAAATTAGCTGGGCATGGTGGCGCATGCCTGTAGTCCCAGGCATGGAGCCCTATGGACTGGCCAGTGATTATGGGACTGTTGGCAAGATTAGAGTACTGGGGAGGAGAGCTGGGTTTCAGGGCATAATGATGAACACCATTTTGAACAAACTGAACTTAAGGGGATAGTGAGACATGTCATAAGTGGACATGTCACCAAAGGGCTGGAGCTCACTTGGGAGGCTGAGGCAGTAGGATTGCTTGAGTCCAGGAGTCTGAGGTTGCTGTGAGCTAGGCTGACACCACGGCACTCTAGCCTGGGCAACAGAGTGAGACTCTGTCTCAAAAAAAAAAAAAAAAACAATTAATACTCTAAGGATAGTTCTAAGCTTCCCTTGGCAATACAGGAGAAATGGAGGGCTTCTTCCCATGTGATGGATTTGACTATCTCTGTGAAGACTGAGTCAAGATCATCTGAGAGTAAGGGGGCAGCATGAAGTTCAGGGATCAAGGAAGGTCGAGTGGCTTAAGGTAGCTTTGCGGAGAAAGGGAGAGCATGTCCCCCAGACAAACGGTATATGATTGCCACGGCTTGAAGGTGGACTGAAATGATACATGTACTTAATGATAATAATTGCATGATCCTACTCAGCAAGCTGGACTCCCAGGGTACAAAGAGAAACAATTTTATTCTATTCTTCACCTCCAACTGGCCATTTGAATCCTCTTTGGAGCCAGCTCTTCCCTTTTACCCTCTTCGAAAGAAAATATCGAAGGTCTTCTGACACTCTGAGATGATAACAAAATATCCTCTGGTCACTTCAGCTCCAAATCACAATCTCGGTTTATAAATTAATATGCCCAGAACTATTACAATAAAACCCCCAACTGTACTGCAAGATTGGATATGCTTTGGAGTAAAGGGCCTGCAGTGGGTAATAGGATGCTCATCTCTATTCCCCCATTAGTGCGACTTTCCCATGACCCTGGCTCCATCCTCCCACCACTCGGCTACCAATGGATGGTCCAGGATGGAAGCAGAGACAGCAGGAAGGCAAAGGGAGGAAAGGTCTTATTTGGCTGATGTGGATATAAGCTGGTTAGCTGTCCTCTGACTCTGCCTGATGTTTCAGCTGGATTTTATTCTCTCACTCTAGCACCTGCGGCTCCCTCTGCCCCTGCCCTGCTGGACCCTTCCAGCTGGAATTCCTTCAGCTCAGGCACTGCCTCTCTTTTAACCAGCTGGTTACAATGCCCCTCTGCTTCTCTGTCCAGTGAAAGCGCCAGCCTCTTTTTGCTGAGGATACTTTACCCACTCCAGGAAGACCTCTGGGTCAGAATCCTTGTAAAACAACTCAGACCCACATTCCTATTGTGGGTTTTATTTGGTCCCTAAAGGAGCACAGCTTTGGCCTGGCATGAGCCAAAATGCAGTTACTTCCTAAGTGCGGCCCCGCTGTGCTGACACAGCATCCTTCAGCCAATCTCTCACTCAAAGACTTTTTTCCTTGGCATGAGCCAAATGCCTGCCTGTGTCCCCAAGTTTTAAAAGATGCCTATCAAACTCTCCTTAAAGTTCTCACATGACCAGAGGAGGGGGGAGTGTCAGATAAAAAGAATGCACAGCTAAAGGTAAGATAAGGATCACAAAACCTGTTTTCATCCATCTTCTTTAGAAGTCATTGATAGGTGGGCTAATACTTTGCCTTGGAATGTGACTGTATTTGGCATCCTTGGTCTTGGGGCCTCAGTGAAAACTGGAACAAAGAGTCCTGTTTTAACTTTATCTTCCTTCTGTGCAATTTCTTCAATACTGTCCAGCTTCCAAGGTGAAGAGAAAGATGATGGTTTGGTTCAAGTTATGTCAAATAGGAATGATGAAAAATAGAGCGGCTAGGGGTGTTGGGCTCTGGCAAGAGTCACTTAATTGATGCACCACAGAATCCAGGCTGGAGAAGGGAGGAAGGAAAGAAGATCAGTGGACTAAAGGGCTCAGGAGGGTGCAGAATGCAGGAGGAATGGTTGAGCAAACATTCTGGAAAGATACTTTTAAGAGTTGACTGGCTAAAGGGAATGGAGATGAGAAACAGAGCAGTCGTTGGCATTTGGAGCCCTATGGACTGGCCAGTGATTATGGGACTGTTGGCAAGATTAGAGTACTGGGGAAGAGAGCTGGGTTTCAGGGCATAATGATGAACTCCATTTTGAACAAACTGAACTTAAGGGGATAGTGAGACATGTCACAAGTGGACATGTCACCAAAGGGCTGGAGCTCACAAGAATAGCAGGGCTCAAGATGTACCTTTCAGAGCTAGGATCAGGGATATTATTAGCAGGATAAAGAGAACCTGCTAACAGAGAAGAAATGGAGCTCTCTGTCATCCGAGAGAAAGGGGTGCATCTGAGAGTCAAGCTAATCTGTTCTAAAGAGTGCTTTATCCAGAAATACCTCCTCTTCCTTCCTAATCCTTCCTAATCACCACCAGGGCTGGGCGCACTAGCTCACATCTGTAAACCTAACACTTTGGGAGTCCGTGGTGGGAGGATCACTTGAGCCCAGGAATTTGAGGTTGCAGTGAGCTATGATGACGCCATTGCACTCTACCCAGGGTAATGGAGCGAGACTCTGTCTCAAAAAATAAATAAATAAATATAAATAAATAAGTAACCTTTCTCACCCAACTAAACCTCCTACACCTTAAGCCTGAGATTCCACATGCATAAAATGAAGAGACTAATAGCATCCACCTTCCAGCGCTGTGGTGAAGGTATCATCAGCTTTTACTAGCTGTTGGCTGTCTCAGCTCCTAGAAGCTGTGCCTCTCCATCAGCAGTTCTCTACATAGCTGTATGCTTCCTATCAGGCCAGCAGGAAAGTTTTTCTCTAATTTCTTCCCCTGTTACCAGTCAGAGAAAATACTCTCTGCTCGTAAAAGACATCTGATTAGGGCAGTCCCATCAAAGACATCTCCCTTTTCCCATACTACATATCATAATTAAGAGACAGATATCGCATCAGATTCATATCTTCCACCCACACTCAAAGAGGAGGGAATTATACAAAGGCAAGGATCATTGGAGGCTGTCTTAGAATTCTGTCTATCACATTTACATATGGAACAGAATTTATGTTCCAAGCATTGCACAAAGCAAAGTGGGTGCAAAGATTAGAAATTGCCTTTGAGCCGCTCATCCTCTAGTCCAGCACTATCAAATACAGAAGCCACCAGCCACGGGTGGCTATTGAGCACTCCAAATGTACTTAATCCAAATTGTGACATGCTGTAAAGGTAACATGCACACTAGATTTCAAATATCCCCCCAAAAAGACTGTAAAATATCTCCTTAATATTTTTATCTTGATAACCTATTAAAGTGATAATATTCAGGATATGTCGATTTAAATATGTTATTAAAATTAATTTTACCTGTTCCTTTTTACTTTCGTAAAGTATCTACCAGAAAACTTAAAATCACATATGTGGTTTGCATTATATTTCTTTTGGACAGTACTGGCCCAGACCAAGAAAAAGATAATCCCTTCCAAGTGTACCGGGTGCCATGAGAAGGTAAATCAATGGTGTTCTGGAGACATGAAGAGGGAGTGGTCAGTTTAGCTGCGGAAGAAAGTGAGAATAGGAAAGGCTTCAACTGCCTTGTTTCCCATTCATGGCAGACAAGGCAGAGCACACTTTCCTGTGCAAAAGTCTTTTCCCAAGAGGTAGGGATTCTTTATATAAAACTGCAGAGCAATTACTAGAGGCTTTTTATTTTAGAAGACACAATTAAGAGCAAGCTTTTAAAACAAATACAAATGCCCAAATACAAGTTAGCACTTTTCTGACAAACCTTTAACTGTTCTGCATCCACCTGCACCTTTCTCGTCTTTCTCTTGGATACCAGCAGACACAGCTAACTCTCTCTCTGAACTACTTTGCAGGGTGAAAAGCTTCCTGGCTGTCATCATTGAGAGCAGCCTATCTTCAAAATTCTTCATAGGCAGTATTTCTTTGGCTTTTGATCTCTCCAATAGAGGGCAGCTATTACTAGCTTAATTAGAGAGTAATTACCTTCTTGGCCCTCCCAATTAGTTCAAAGGGCTCTCTTTGGCTTCCTAGCTTATGACAAATCAGAAAAAGAAAGAAAAGTTGAAATATGATCTATAAAATTTTTTCTATAGTGGCCTTTTTTTCCATTGAGAATTTCCCTATCATTTATCTTTTTGGACTAGTCCTCACTTCCCATAAAAGCTCATGTGAATATTTTGTACTCATTAGACAAGTATTTTTATATGAAAAGAGTTAATATTAATACTTGTTAAGTACATGCTATGTACTTAGATGCTATGGTAAGTACTAAACATATATCATCCCATTTAATCTTTTCAACTCAGAAAGGTAACAATGATAATATATTTAATAATAGTAAAAGTTATTGAGTACTTGCTATGTGCCAGGTATTTTTCTAATCTCCTTTTATTTGTGATGGAATTAATTTAAGGATTTATGGCTTAAATGAACTAAGAGATGGGAAGTGCTAAGAACAATGCCTAGCACACTAAGTGTTCAATAAATGTTAATTAATATTTAATTCTCACAAAGACCCTGTGTCATAAATAATATTATCATTCCTATGTTACAGATAAGTAAACTGAGGCTTCAAGAGCTTAAGTTGCTCACCATAGGTCAGTTCTCAAATTTTAGTGTGCCCCCAAATCACCTGCAGGGCTTGTAAAAACACGGAGTTCTGGGCCCCACCCTCAGAAATTTCAGTGCAGTGGCTCTTGGCAGGAAGGGGGTAGGCTGAGGACTTGCATATCTAACCAGTTCCCCAGAGATGTTCATATGCTGCTCTGAGGCTCACCTTGCTCGAGATCATACAAGTAATGAAGATTTTACCCCAGCTGTTCACACTCTGCACCATGACTCAATGCTCCCCCTTTGTCATGTTATGATAACAGAGCTTGAAATGTCTAAAATTCAAGCTAATGTCAGAACTTAGACAATTTTAAAGAAACTATAAAATATTTTTAAAAGCATAAAATGATTGACTCACATTACATATTGGGAAGTTCTGAACCAAAGAAAGCATCAATTCTCTAAGAAGCATGCCATTCATAAATTCTCATGAGTAAGGGTCTTTTGCTCACTTCCAGCAGCTCTACTAAACAAAGTTCTCTGTCTTAGCAATTCATAGAAGAGTTTTGGCCACCCATGTATGCTGGAAAAGCTGAGTAACATCTTTTCCGAATATGCATTTGGATGGACTTGCCCATGCAAATCATGGCCTAGTTCAATATAGAAGAGGGATACACCACACCTTTATGACAAGGGTTTTCTCCAGAGAGAAAAAGAGGGCTATGGCATTAAGAGAAATTTACAAAGCTTTTAATTAGAATATCAATGTTTTTGCTCTTAAAAAAATTTGGGGCCGGGCATGGTGGCTCACACCGGCAATCCTAGCACTCTCAGAGGCTGAGGTCCGAGGATCGCTTGAGGCCAGGAATTCGAGACCAGCCTGAGCTAGAGGGAGATCCCCTCTCTACAAAAAACAGGGGGGAAAAATTATCTGGGCATGGTGGTATGTATCTTTAGTCCCAGCTACTTGGGAGGCTGAGGCAGAATTGCTCGAGCCCAGGAGTTGGAGGTTGCACTGAGCCATGATCACGCCACTGCACTCGAGCCTGGGCAACATAGGGAGACTGTGTCTCAAAAAAAAAAAAAAATTTTTTTTTAAACAATTCTAGCAAACTGTTGAGATTTCTTAAAGCTGGTTGGTAAGTACACAGGCATTTGTTATACTATTCTGTACATTTTTCTGAATCTTTGAACTGTTTTCTAAATACCTATTTTAAAAATGCCTACTAGTCACTAAGAAAAACAACACATAGAACACAAACAGACACAGCCCCACCTCCTGTGGAAGTTACTGTGCCATGAAGGAGGTAGCCTTGAATCAATTAATCATAATCATAGATAGGTGTACAGTTACAAAGTGCGATCAGTTTTACAAAGCTAAGGGTTAGAGTGCTATGAAAGCTTTTAACTCTGTTACCTGACTAGGATTCAGAGTCAGGGAATCCTTCCCTAAAGAAGCGGAAATTCAGCTATGAGGAAAGAGTATGTGTCGGTGCTAACTAGGAAAGGTGGGTTGGGGCACAGAGGGAATTGTAAAAAGGCCAAGTGTTGGGAAGGAACAAGGGTTTTTCAAAGGAATGAAAGAATGTCTGTGTGTCTGAAGAACAGGGAGCAAGTAAAAGGGATACAAAATGAAGCTTAAGAAGAGGGCTAGGGCCAGACCATGCAGAACCATATTGAGAATTTTGGACTTTATTCCTGCCTTTGCAGAACAAGCCTTTGTTGTCACTTGAAAATAGGTTGAAACTACAAATGCTAAACCTTGACTATTAAGGAGCTATTAACCAGTGTTGTACTGGCAAACTGGCTCTTCAAATAGGGGGTAAAAAAAGGGTGTCCTGGATTTGCCAATTCCTGTGGTGTAAATACTTCCGCCATCTCTAATGTCAAGCTGTCTGTAGGATGTCACAGAACATCGAGTTTGGAAGAGATTCGTAGATCAGCTCTTGTGAGCTGATGCAAACCAGCATCAGCTCACCACTATACTATAACTTACTCTAAATGGAAATCATACTGCATACTTTGGTATTAGTAAAAAAACAGGCAGTTGTTGATGACAGACCAGATATAATGTATTTCTGGCAGAGAATATAAAATATTCTCTTGTTTTATAAGAGAAGTCACCAGGATGAATTTTAGGTTTTACCACTTTATGTAATAAAATCAGAATAAAACTATGATTTCAATCTAACCTTGAGTTTATAAGCCTCATTCATCCTTTGCTTCCTTAGGCGCAGAACAAGGAATCCCTTGAAGGAATAAAATCTTTATTATTTTATGAAATGAAGTCTTTTATAATCAAGATCTAATTTATGTCCATTAGGGTTATAGCTGTCTAGTTTCGTTGTCAGGGTGTGAGGACACAAAAAAATCAGCCATCTGCTTGCTAGTAGTTGCTGACTCGTAAAATGGCATTTTCCCTCTTCTCTGTACGTAATCACCACTGAGGCTGGTTAAGAGATTTGACTTTGCATTTTCAACACCTAACCCTGAGCCTGCCATCTAGTAAGTCAAGTATCTATATAATTAATGTAAGCAGTTTTTATATCCAAAATTTATTCCTTCAGGGCATGGTATTAATTCTACAATTAAATTTTAGACACCTGATTTTCTAGAGCCACTCTCGGTGATGACTTACTATATACAATTTCTCCGAGGTCCTCGGACATTCCTGATTTTCTAAGGAAGTTTAGAAGAAAAAAAGTCAGTGCTGATGTTATCTCATGAATCCCAGTTTGGTAAACTATAGGTGTCTTCAATATCTTTTATACTTCAGGTTATACAGAAAGTAGAACTCGCTGATTACAAAGCTTTTTGAAACTGCAATGCATGGTCCCCTTGACAAAGAGTATAAAGCAGAATCCCCCAGCATTGTGACAATGGGCTGCAATAATCTCTCTTCTAAAATATTCCTGTATGATTCATTTATTGCATCAAATAAAAGTGAGTACTGGTACATGCTCAAATACAATATAATTTGAAATCTCTCCCAAGGACTTCTTTAAAAACACTCTATTACAGTCATTTACCATGATATCCTATTCACTCACACTTGCTTCAAGGGCTGTATTTAGAACCCTGAAGAGCCCCCAGGGGCGCATGGCCATAGGTTGGCCATATTGCTCTGCGAGACTTTCTAAATTTTTATCACAGACATGAATTTTCAAACATACCCCAAATTAGAGAGAACAGTAGAATGAACCACCATGTACCCAACACCTACCATCAATAATTATCAACTCATAGCCAATCTTGTTTTCTCTCTATAGTCAACCTCTTCCCATTCACTCAATTCCATTTCAGATTCCTGAGAGGCTTTCAAAAGAAATCATGGAATCTTCTGTGGCAATAACTACTCACATTCCCTCCTGGAGATGTAGACTTTTCTTGTAGCCTTACAGTTTGAGCACAGCCATCAAAGAAGGAATGGACACATTTCCTGAGGCATTCTGTTTATGTGCTCAGGGTTTTTCATCAATCATGTAAAAGAGGATGACATTTTCAGCTCAAACCAAAGTGATTCATCAAGCTAGAGGGGTGGGTCATAGAAGACATGTGACACTTTCCAGTTTAACCTGCCGTGTGACTGTGAACACCTGTAATAGTCATCTTGCCATCAATCTCTCCCTGACCTTTCTGTGATGAGAGACACTGTTTACAGAATCCTGAATCCTACCTGTACAGTAAGAAATGATTTCAATATTTATTGTAGAAATCTTCAATTTGGAGAGTTTAAATTTAAAGCAAATTCAAAAGCAAATTCATACCTTATTGTATAAGTAAAGCAAATCATTGGAAAAAGCACTGGGGGAGTGAGAGAGGGAGATATCCTCTCAATCAGCAATTCTGTATCCATTAGTTTCCCTTAAAGAAATAAGCAAATCTTCAAAGATGTATTATTGTTCTATGGTGTTTATTATAGTGGATTGAATATTAGGAAAATACTGGAAACAATTATCCAAAAATAGGAGAATGTGGAACTAAACTATGGAATATTCATACAATGGAATATTATGAAGTCTTTGAAGAATGATGGGAAAATGTCTGTGATATGTTAAGTTTTAAAAGTTATATTTTTAATAAATAAATTGCAGAAAAAAAGAGATGGCAGAAGAACCTATAGATTAAAAGAGATGAGACTTTAACCAATTGCAATATATTACACTGCTTTTACAAGGCTAAGCATGCAGACATACAAGAACACTGAGGAACTTTAAACACTGACAAGTTATTGAATGATATTATAAAATTTTTATAATTATTTTTAAATGTGATAATGGTATGTTATTATTTTTTAAGTTCTCTATTTAGAGATGAAATGCTATGCTGATGGGGAATGTAAGGATATAGATGAAACAAGATTGATCAAGCTTTAGGGTTCATTATACACTATTCTCTACTTAGGTACATGATGAACATTACCTACTGCAAAAAGGTTTTTTTTTAAGTTATAAAACAGTATGTATACTGTGACCCATCTTTTTTTATTATTCTTCTACATGAAACATGACTTAGTATTTTAATATAGACATGATATGCTTTTTATAATAAATAATTTGGTAACTTAAACTAATTTACACTAGATCTTAATCCCTCAAAATTTGCTGTGCTCCCATTATTCCTAACACACCACTTAGTTTAACAGTTCATAAACTTAAAAATAACAATGTTAGATGAACTCACATGTTGTCTTAAATCTAATTTGTTGATCTTCTATTATACTACAGCCCCTGTTTCAGTGATGAAGTGGCTACTACCCTACGGCCAATGAGCCCGATAATTCTTGCCCAGAGCAAGGAAGGAGATGGGCATCACTCATTTGAAACCCTGGGCTTTCAAGTTTTAATAAAAAGCTAGACCTTCATAAACAAAGCAAGGAAGAAAACTGAATCTCTTAACAGGTGACTCTAGCAAATGAACAAAAACCTTTTTTATACAAATGATTTGGATAATTTAGAAAAATCTTAAGAACCACTTTGCCTAAGTTAATAAGAAAATGTGATTGCCCCAAGTACCAAGTTTGCTTTGTTAAGATGGGTAGATTTACCTTAGCCCCCAGATAGGGAAAAAATAAGTCTCTAAAACATAACATTTTCAAACTCCTAAAAGAAGCATTTCAGTTTTAAGTGGGCCTTCCTGAAATGACTGTGAGCATACAAAATGGAGTTACGATAAGTTAAATATAAAGAGGTTCTCACATCAGCCTCCGTTGACGGGTGGGCTGTGCTATGTACTTGCTCCTGCTTAAAGACTCAACCACAGATGCTGTGCACAGGAAAGACAGCAGTTTGGAAACTGGATGATTACGATTCTGCTCGCACCCTCCAAGGCTCCAAATTGTTTAAGTCACAAGAAAATTCTGCTTTGCTTCCAGGGTTGGTCTCCCTTGCTGGACCTCTCAACTACAGGCCCTGAGATCATCCTCAGGTAGTTAAGTTCTGTCCCACTCAGCTTCTGAGCCCAGGTTCATCATCTGTCCAGAGTGAGTCTTCACCCCACCAGAGAGGGGCAGGGTGTGCCTTGATACCCCTGTCCTTTAGCCAGATGGGTGCAAGGAGTAGGACGCTTCTCCCCTGGCCCCCCAGAACGTGTTTTTGTTTCATGGTCGCTCCCCTGGTCCATACCAGAGAGAAGCCCTAAGTCTTGGCCTTCTGCCCCAGGGGTGGCCCTTTATTTTGTTCCTCTGGTTACTATTAATAGTAACTACAGGCTGAGGTCTGATTTCCTTCATAAGGGACCACCTGGAGCTACACTGCCCCCTGGTGGATGCCATTCCTCCTGTGAGATCCCTGAAGGCAGCCTGCCTGCCCCTCCCTCCACCTGGGGCAACCAGAGATTTCCTTGGACAGGATTGAAACATAATTAGGACTGTGGGGTATTCCTCAATGGTATGCTGGAGCAGCAGTCAGCTGATAGATTTTCAGGATTTTTGCAAGTCATACTGTAAAACGCAGCCATTATTAAAGTTGGAATTATATAAATTTATTAATTTACATTAAAAACAAGGGTCATAAATATTCAAAACTCATGACTTCTTAATTATCTTACTACATTTTATTAATACTATTGTCTATGCTCCTGGGGTATTTACATAGACTGTATTGTTATCTGTATGGTGGAAATTACCCCACTTACGAAATCATGATTGCACTGCAATCATATGTTGGCTATAGAGACGAGTTCAGTAGAAATCAATGAAAGCATTCTTTGAGAATCAACTGACCATGTGGAACTTAAAATAAAGGGTACTGTATATTTTATTTTATTTATAAATTGTGTGCCATGCATCCTTTGTATCAATAAAATGTATAAGTTGATGTATTTTTTTTCCCCAGAGATCCAATTGTTAAACATTTCCCAGCACACCTTCCACCTCCCAAGCTCAGTTCTGTAGTCTCATGAACTCTCTCATTTCTGCTCACCTCCCACACTGACTTGAGCCTGCTGGAGGGTGGGAGGCTCATACCCAACCCACTCTTGATTTATCTTGTCCATGTGTGGGGACATCATTAGCATAACACACCTGGCTTCTTCTGCTCCCCCCACATTCCTCCCTTGTGGAGGCGCACTGACTTACCAGTTGGTGTTTTGGAAGGAGGAATGGGTCACGGATAGCCTAGCTCTTTTCCCTTTCTTAGAAGCCATCCACAGGAGGGGCATCTTTCTCCAGGGGCAAAGCCTGCCCTGTTCTGGTGTTGCCTGCGGGTGATGGGTAAGCTGACCAAACCCTGGAACTGCAATGTTAGGAACTGTATTTGCTCAAAGATAGAAGCTATGCTCTCCCAAGTAGCACTAATCAGTAAGGAGGACCATATATTGGCCACCATCTGCTGACTCCTTTGTCTTATTTCTCAATTGATTCAAAAATTGAATGAGGAGGTGGAGTGCTCTTCATTGGGCCCCTTAGAAACTTCAAAAGGGTCCTCTCCCATCAGCCTTTGCTCCTGAGGTCACAGAATGCCTTGTGGTTGTGTCTGTAAGTATTGGTAAGCCCTTTCTATGATAAGAAGACACAACTGGCAAATTTATTTTATTCTAACCCCTTTTATTCCCAATATGTGTATGTAACTACCATAATGCTTACATAATTGAGCACCTTTTTTTTTGTCAGATAGTACACATACGAATCTCACGTAGACCTTGAAAAACAAGTATTATTATGCCCCTTTACAGATGAGGAAATTGTGACCTAGAGTGCTTAAGTAACTCGCTCAGGGTCAAAAAGTGACTGAGCCAGTTGCCCGATGCCAACGCCCTGGCTCTTTCCATTGCACTTTCTCTCCCTTCTCTTTTCTTTCTCTTTCCTCCACCTCTACCTCTGCAATCTCCTCTCTTCTCCTCTTGCTCTCCCTCTCTCCTTCACCCACCCCTCTACCACTACCTCCCCTCATTTCCACATTTCTAGCCCTTTGGCTCTATAGAAAACTAAGGACACATTTGAAACCTCAGAGATCTCAGTATATAAAAAAAATCTACAAAATCTTACCCCAACAGCTGGGCCCCCAAGAAAGCTGGCAGCAAGCAGGAGGAAAACTGTGGCTGTCTTTTTAATATCCTCCTCAGGTTTCTCAAGAATGTCCAGCATCCCATTCAAGGTCCTGGGGGAGAAGGTCACAGAAACTAGTGTGCACAGAGAGGCCACAGGGCGTCATCAAGCTGGGGTCTGCCCAGGCTTGACCTGGTGGCTGGGATATGCAGCCTTTCCCTAGATGGAGTGTGAGCCATTACCTCTGAATCAAAGTTCCTGTCCCTGGGGTCAACAGTTGCATCATAAGCTCAGGGACTGAGCAAACACTTTAGCAATTACTTGGGGAATGATTGGGAGAAGAAGAAAATATGCACACATGCATTCTCAGCAGGAGTAGCATCACCCCAAGGGGGCAAAAATTAGTTCTTGGGAGAGAGGGTAAAAGAAATCTTACTCTTTTTATACATAAAGCACAGATATACATATAGTACTCAAACACACAGTTTATCTGTGGTATTAAAATTTCATAGAGGGGGCTAGGCATGGTGACTCAGGTCTGTACTCCCAGCACTTTGAGAGGACAAGGCAGGAGGATTGTTTCAGCCCAGGAGTTGTAGACCAGTCTGGGCAATATGAGACTCCATCTATATGAAAATATTTTTTAAATACAAATAAATTAAAATTTTATAGAGGGGGTGATTAAGAAAAATATATCTAAAAAAAATCCTTAGGAGAACAATAATTTTTTAAATGGTTGAAAAACATTGATGAATATGAAGAACCTAGTAGAGTAGGTGACACATAGTAGGTATTTGATACATGAGAATTATAGTTGCTACTATCATGGTTAGTCATTATTATGATTGTCCTACAACCTAATATTTACAGAAACGACATCATCCATCATGCTTGGGGAAGAGAAGGGTCTACTGTGACAAGTTCACAGATGAAGTTAGCTTTTGATGAATTTTGCCTGAGCTAGAGGTGGGAACTGCCCAGGGTTCTAGATAATAAGAAGATTCCTGCACACTGTTGGGATGACTGGAGACTCTTACACACAACGGTGTTAAAATATGAAAAATAGGGCATGGCACAGGTGTTTGTGGGCAGTGTGCAGACTGTCACAATGCTTGCTATAATCCCCTGGAGAAAGGACATGCTCAATAAATGAATTAATACGAAGCTGGGGAAAATGCTGGGCAACTTCCCCTGCATGCTGAATGTGCTCTGCAGATTGGTGGAAAACTAAATATCCAGTGATTATTCTTAAAACCTAATTCTGTATTACTCTTATTATTCAAAGTGGTTTCACATATAATTATCTTATTAAATCACGGTAATAACCCTGCAAGGTCAGTATTATATACCCATCTGAAGGATAAATAAGCTGAGGCTTGCAGAGTTCATTTAGTTATTTGTCCTTTTCAGCTACCCAGTAATAAGTATCAGAGCGAATCTCCTTTTTACAATACTATACCACCTCTCTAATATTCCTTTCCCACTGAGGAGGAGGAACTGTGAAATGATAAACCTACAGAGGAAAAGTCACATGCTGGGATTGGGGACTCCCTTGTAAGGGATATGATAGAGGCTGTGAATGGACACAACCTAGCCATGCAGGAATAGGTATTATCTTCACGGAGGGTAAACCTAGCCTATGGCAGAACCTGCTGAGACTGCTCAAAGACATCTACTGCCAAGTTATAGGGAAATGAAACCCCATCAAAACAGAATATGGAAGCATCTCGAGATGCTGTGAAATTTGGGACATGAAAGACTTAGAGGCACAAATTTTGAGAATAAAAACATGACATGAAAAATGAATGACCAGGTACACTCCTGGTGTTGGATTTTATTTCAGGGCCATAACTTCAAATGTAGGAATGACGGATATTTGGCTAAGAATGGAGAGCATTTTTCAAAGACTGAAAAGAATGTGTTTAGTCAGAGACCAACTCATCTGGCCCAAAAGGGCTGTAAATGGAAAACAGATGGGAAGGGAGAAAAAAACACCTAGATGAAACTGAAATGGGTTTCCGTGGGTAATATTAAGGAGAGCCTGGGAAGAATTTCAACAGTGAGGGAGGTGCCGAGTAATTCAATGAGAAAACAATTGGGAAAGACATCAGAAACAAAACATAGGCAGCAGATGTCCAGATATCATGCACAGAACACGAGCAACATAGTAACCTTGAGATTATAGCACCCGGCGACAAACAAGAGTTGGCGGGATGGAACAGATCCATGGGAACGTGGCGTTGGAAGGGTGAGCTGTTTTCAAAAGACCTGTTGGAAGGAGGTGGAGCAGCATTGTAGGCTGTGATAACAATAGATTGAAGGAATCCCTGAACACTTGGATGAAGATGAAAGGAAAGAGAAACAGAAGTGATGTTTTTGTAGAAGCAGCGCTGAGCCACATGGAGGAAAGCCACAAAATTGGCATAGCACATGATTAGTGAGGATAACATTCTGGAAACTTCATTCAGATAAAAGCAGAGTTTTTCACCAGCCTCTCTAATAATTTCATGTACTAGAAGGTAGAGAAAGGAATCAAAATAACTGTGCTCTAATTCCAATAAGTGAGAAGCCATTTGGCAGAGTGAAAGGGGTGAGAATTTGGAGAATGTGCCCGTCATCTTTAGTGGAGGGCAAGGTTGAGCTGGATAAAAGGAGGACATAGGACTTTAGGAAGGAGACTTCAAAATATTTTTGAAACATATGGCATAATTCCACAAGTTTCCAAAAAAGAAAACAGTATCAGGAAGTGTTCAGAAGCATGATTTTGGGCAATTCCAATGAGAAGAAAAGAGGTGGAGAGATTCTTAAACTAGAGTGCTGGTACAGAGTCCTTTAAGCTAGGATATAAAATGGGTATTCAAAAATATGGAGGCAAATGATGATTCTATGAGTAGCAGAGAACAGCACAAAGAGTAGCAGGAATGTTAAAATCATGGAAGAATCAAAGCATGCAAAAATGGAAAGGACCAGAGAAAATGTTAAGGGACAAAGGGGATTATGATAATGGATAGCAGAAAGGATGCACTATTTCTCAAATGATGTCACAATCCTTTAGGCTCTGACTGTGACTGCAGGGCTGAAAAGGTAGTATAAAAATGAAGAAGGCCAGGCATGGTGACTCATACCTGTAAACCCAGCACCTTGGGAGGCTGGAGTCGGGGGGGAATATCACTTGAGGTCAGGAGTTCGAGATCAGCCTGAGCAATATATCAAGACCTTATCTCTACAAAGAATTTAAAAATTAGCCGGGCATGGTGGTATGTGCCCCAAATCCCAGCTACTTGGGAGGCTGAGGCAAGAGGATAGCTTGAGTCCAGGAGTTCAAGAATGCTGTGAGCTAAGATCGTGCTACTGCACTCTAGCCTGGGTGGCAGAGTAAGAGCCTCTCTCTTAAAAATTAAATTTAAAAACTTTTAAAGACCTTTCCATATATTGCTAGTTTCAAATAACTTTTCAGAAACTGTCTACAAGCAGTGTAGGAGAATCTCTGTCTCTTTACATCTTTGCTTACATTGAGTATTGTCATTAAAAAAAAAAATCCTGGCCAATTAAGCAAGTCAAAAACTATATCTCTTTGATATTTGAACTGATTAAAAGATCACAATAAGATCATATATCCCATTATATGTTATATATCAAAGATTACTGCAACTACTTTTTCCCATTGTATCATTTGCTTTTTTATTTTTTTTTAAATAGACACATTATAGATTATAATGCTAATCTTTTACTTTGCAATTTATTCCATTATTTTTGTGCTCACAAAGCCATTCCCCATCTTGAGATAAGATAAATATTCACCTCTACTTCTTGCTAGCTGTTTAAAAATTTCATTTTTTGGCCGGGCGTGGTGGCTCACGCCTATAATCCTAGCTCTCTGGGAGGCAGAGGCGGGCGGATTGTTTGAGCTCAGGAGTTCGAAACCAGCCTGAGCAAGAGCGAGACCCCGTCTCTACTAAAAATAGAAAGATATCAATCGGACAACTAAAAATATATAGAAAAAATTAGCTGCTCATGGTAGCGCATGCCTGCAGTCCCAGTTACTTGGGAAGCTGAGGCAGAAGCTGAAGGATTGCTTGAGCCTAGGAGTTTGAGGTTGCTGTGAGCTAGGATGACGCCACAGCACTCTAGCCTGGGCAACACAGTGAGACTCTGTCTCAAAAAAAAAAAAAAAAACAATTTATTGTTATCTCATGATCGTCTGTGTTGCCTGAGTTCAGTTGTCTCACCTGGGGTCCCTCACCCAATTACAGTCAGATAGCAGCTGGAGTGGCTGTCCTCTGGAGGCTCTGCGGCATGGAGGCATCCAACGTGACTTTTGTCACGTCTATCACCTTGATGCTTCGCCATATGGCCTCTCGTCCCCATCTCAGAGGTATCTCATTCTCCAAGGTGTCTACGCATGACCTCTTTCTATGACACGGTAGCTGGACTCATACGTGGTGCCTGCTTTCAAGAGTGCAAAAAATGAAGGAACCAGGCCTTTTAAAGGCTTAGATCCCAAATGGCATGGCATCCCTGTTATGCATTCCATTAATTGAAGTCCAGCTTTAGTATGGGAGGGGACTACACAAAGGCATAAGCACCAAGCATGGTTCAACGGGACCATTTTTGTGTAACTACCACATCACGTTGTTTCGGTTTCCAGAACTGTTGTTTTTTGGATTTTTTTTTTTAAATTACTTCAAAAAGATTTAGAGGAGAGAAAAATGATAAATTCCTAGTTTTAATTCACCATTTCAAAGTGGAAATCCAGTATTTGTTTTGAAAATGGCTATATAAATTATTTTTTGGTGTGTGTGTCATTCTCTTTTCACATATATATTATGTAAAACAATATTTACGATAATCTTCTCATTCTCTAATTCTGTCAACATCACTTAATGAAAAAATATTTATTTTATTTTTCTTTGAAAATAAAATCCTTTGCCTCAGAATAAGGAGCAGGCAAAAAAAAAAGAAGAAGAAAAAAATAAAAATTAACAAAAAACATCCCTCAGAATGAGAATATATTCAATTCCTTAATTCAATAAACATTTAAAAAATATGTATTATGGGCTGGGTCCTATAATTAAGGTGCAGAGTGACTAATATATTCATTTGATTCAATGATCAGTAACCACAAAGCATTCATTTTTTAAAAAAGTATGCTGAGATCTTATTAAATGAATGAAACTATAAGAGATATAAAGGATTATAATACATAGAGTTGTCCTCAAAAGGCATTGCAATAGGGAAAATTATTACATGTAATGAAAATAAACACATATTACCCACACACAAAAGAATGAAGTTGGACCCTTACCTAATGCCATATATAAAATTAACTCAAAATAGATCAAAGACCTAAAGATCTAAAAACTTTTAGACAAAAACATAGAATAAAGCTCCATGATTTTGGCTTTGACAATGATTTTTTGGATATGAACCAAAACCACAGGCAACCAAAGAAAAAATACACAAACTGGACTTCACCAAAATTTTAAAAATCGTGGCATCAAATGTCACTGTCACCAAAGTAAAAAGGCAACTCAAAGAATGGAATAAAGTATTTGCAAATCACATATCTGATAAGGGAGTATCATCCAAAATATAGAGAAGTCATAAAACTCAACAACAAAAAAAATAACTAATTCAAAAATGGGCTAAAGACATGACTAGACATTTCTCCAAAGAAGATATATAAATATTCAGCAAGCACATGAAAAGATGCTCAACATCACTAATCATTAGGGAAATGCAAATTAAAGCAACAGTAAGATACCACCTCACATCTATCAGGATGGCTATTATAAAAGAAATAGAAAACAACAAGTGCTGGTGAGGATGTGAAGAAATCAGAATCTTGCACTGGCGATGGAAATGTAAAATGGTACAGCCACTATGGAAAACAATATGGCAGTTGCTCCAAAAATTAAACACAGAATTACTAGTTGATCCAGCAGTTCCACTTCTGAGTATATACACAAAAAATGAAAATTACAACACCCATGTTCATAGCAGCATTATTCTTCTTTTTCACTTTGTGACACTGAAGAATTTTTTTGATTTAGGTTTTCTTTCTATCTTTTTTTTTTTTTGAGACAGGGTCTCTCTATGTTGCCCAGGATGGACTCAAACTCCTAGGCTCCAGTCATCCTCCCTCCTCAGCCTCCTGAGTAGCTGGACTACAGGCAGGCACCACCATGCCCAGCTATAGCGGCATCCTTCGCAATAGCCAAAAGGTGAAAACAACACAGATGTCCATCAACAGATAAATGGATAAATAAAGTATGGTATATACTCACAATGGAATATCATTCTGCCTTAAAAAGGAATAAAATTCTGATAAATGCTACAACATGGAACCTTGAAGACATGCTAAATGAAATAAGCCAGACACAAAAGGACAAATATTGTATGATTCCATCTATATGAGGTATCCAGAGTAGTTAAATTCTTAGATTCAGAAAACAGTGCAGTGTTTACTGGGCTGGGGAGAGGGAAAAATGGGGAGTTATTATTTAATGGGTATGAAGTTTCAGTTTGGGATGAAGAAAAAGTTCTGGAGATTCATACGGGTTATGGTTGCACATCAGTGTGAATGTACTTAATGCCACTGAAATGTACATTTAAAATGATGAAAATGATAAATTTTGTTATAGTGTACTACAATAAAAAAGTAAAATTTTAAAAAATGAGTACATAGAACAGAAAGCTACAAAATAGGCAAAAATAATTTTTTTCATAGGGTTTTCCTCAGAAACTCCAAAATTTCAATTCTATTCCCACCCTGATACTTATCTCCCACATCTGCTTTGTTTCTTAGTTTATTACTACTAAGATTCTATAAATTTATTTTTATTGTCTGCTTTCCTCCTTAGAATGTAAGCTACACAAAGGTAGATATTTTTGTCTTATTTATTTATTGCTTTATCTTTAGTGACTAGAACACATAGTAAATGCTCAATAACTATGATTATGCCACTGAACTCCAGCCTGGGTGACAGAATAAAACCTTGTCTTAAAAAAAAAAAAAAAAACCTAAACAAATATTTTTGATTGAGTAGATAGAATGTCAAGGGAACTGAGAAGAAGGAAAAATGACCTCCTGAGCAGTTGAAGAAAATCTTCAAAGACAACACAGGTTTACCATTGTCATGTTGTTCATTGTTTTCTAGCTATTTCATAGAGTCTGTGATTCTTTTTGTCTCTCTTGCTGTCTTCCTTCGTGATTTGATGATTTTCTATAGTGCATGCTTTCATTTCTTTCTCTTTATCTTTTGTGTCTCTATTGTAGGTTTTGGTTTGTGGTTGCCATAAGGCTTACATAAAACACCTTGTAGTTACACCAGTCTATTTAATATAGTAACTTAACTTTGAATGCATACAAAGCTCCACACTTATAGTCTTCCCCCATTTTACGTTTTGATGTTGTTCTTAACATCTTTTTATATTGTGTAAAAAGCTGATGTAGCTATAGTTATAGCTATAGTTATTTTTAATACATTTTTGTTTTAACCTTTAAACTAGAATTGTAAGTGATTTACATACTGCCATTATTAGAGTATTCTGAATTTGACTATGTATTTGCCTTTATCAGGATTTTTATACTTTCATGTTTTCATGTTACTAATTAGAGGTCTTTCATATGAGCTTCAAGCACTTCCTTTAGCATTTCTTGTAAAGCAAGTGTAGTGGTGATGAATTCTTCAGCTTATGTTTGTCTAGGAAAGTCTTTATTTCTCTCTCATTTCTGAAGGACAGTTTTGTGGGGGAAAGTATTCTTGGTTGGCAGGTCTTTTTCCTTTCAACACTTTGAATATATCATCCCATTCTTTCCTGGTCTACAAGGTTTCTGTTGAGAAATCTACTGATAGCTTTATTAAGATTCCCTTGTATTGATATGGTTCACATAGAAATTGAATGCATTAATACTTTTAAGGATGCATAGGATCTGAATTATTGAAAGGCAGGAGTGACTTGCTCATGAAAGTGGAAAAAAGAAAATTATAGAACCTATTAAGTGTTGGCTGGGGGCCAGAGGAAACTGCTACTTTCAAACAATGTTGCTAGGAATGTACACTGATACAACAATTTGGATAGAATTTTGGTAGAATCTATTAAATTTAAAATACACATTTCTTTATGACCCAGATATCTCCCTGTTTTGTATTTGTCATAGAGAAATTCCTAGACATTGCACAAAGGAGGAAAACTGAGGCACAAAAAGATTAACTAACTTGACCAGGGTCATCTCATAATTGACATGCGGGTTAAAAGTTAAAATGTAAGGCATTTAGAAAAAGACCTGCAACATATAAGCACTATAAAAACATTTGCTACATTTTAATTTATTAGCTTTATTATACTTTTTAAATAAATTTTCTCTGTAAAGCTTTTATGTTTTGTCTAATTGGCTCTTAATGCTTTTATTTCTAATTTATATGAGTAATTTGTATATTAAAGATATTAAATTTGCCATATGATGGAAATATTTTTTAGTTTGTTGCATGTTTTTTATTCTATGTTCTTATTAGATAATAAGATAATAAAATTTTTATGCAGTCAATTCCATTATGGATTTTTTTAAAGTTTGAATACTTGCTGCCAATCAGAAATTTGACAAATATTTGCTTCTTACTTCTTCTGTTTTTGTAGTATGACTTTTTACACTTATTAATGTGTCTGGAATTTATATCACTGTACATCAACAGCTTTTATTAGTTTCCTAGGGATGTCATAACAAATTGCCACAAACTGAGTGAATGAAAACAACAGAAATTTATTGTTTCACAATTCCGGAGACTAGAAGTCTGCACTCAAGGTGTCAGGAGGGCCATGCTATCTCTGAAGGACAATCCTTCCTTACCTCTTCCTAGCTTCTGACACTTGCTAACAATTCTTGGTGTCCCTTGGGTTGTGGCAACATCACTCCAATCTCTGCCTTCATCAACACACGGCATTCTACCCTATGTCTGTGTCCAAATTTCTCTCTTCGTATAAGGATACCAGTTATTGAGTTAGAGCCCATGCTCATCCAGTATGACCTCTTCTTAACTTCGTTACATCTTCAAAGACCCTATTTCCAAATAAAGTCATATTCACAGGTACCAAGTGTTAGGCTGGAACATATCTTTTGGATGGGACACAATTCAACCCACAACAGTTTTTAAATACCTAACATATTGTTCTAGCCCTAATATTTTTCTCTATGAAATATTGCTATATAATGTTTTACTGCACCACTGAATCCTATATTAAATGGATATATACTACGGTCTATTTCAGGCTTTTGTTTTTGACTCTTTGGTCTACCTGTCTATTTTTGTACCAGTATGAAAAGGTGGCTTTAAAGTGGCTTTTAAAAATTTTAACAAGTAGTTGAATATAAAGACTTTTTAAAATGTCATATAATGCAATGACACAACCAAATTATTTTTCTCTGCCAAAAATCTATACTCTGATCAGCAATTTTCTTTGTTTTTTATGTTCATAGAGCCACTGATTTTGTCATGAAAGCAATGTAAGAGGTAAAATTTTTGCAATGTTTAGGAATATATTCCATTCACAGTCCCCCTAAGTTTTTGGTTTTGTTTTATTTTTAACTAAGCTACAAGGTGGGCTACATCTACTTTATAATAATTTGGAACTCCAGTGAGGAATCGAAAAAAAAAAAAAATGAGTTAGACTGGGAATACCAGTGGGAACCAGAAACTAAAAGCCAATTTCACTAAACAGTGAACACACAAAAAAAGATGTATCAGTGTGACAATTGCTGTGTAAACTGCAAGCATATTAAGTCTTGGGGTTCTTCTCAATTACAGTTGGCCTTGAATAACACAGGTTTGAACTGCAAGGGTCCACTTATACATGGATTTTCTTTCACCTCTGCCACCCCTGAGAAAGCAAGACCAACTCCTTTTCTACCTCCTCCTCCTCCGCCTACTCAATGAGAAGATGTCAAAGATGAAGACCTTTATGATAATCCACTTCCATTTAATATTAATAAATAGTAAATATATTTTTCTTTCTTATGATTTTCTTAATAACACTTTCTTTTCTCTAGCTTACTTTACTGTAAAAATACAGTATATAATATATATTTAATATAATAAACAAAATGTGTTAACCAACTATATTATTGGTAAAACTTCTGATCAATAGTACAATAGTAGGCTATTAGTAGTTAATTTTTGGAGAGTCAAGAGTTACATGTGGATTTTTGACTGTGCGGAGCTTGGCACTCCCAACCTCCCTCCCTCCACCTCCCATTGTTCAAGGGTCAACTATAATACACAGTGTAACAGCTCTGCAAAACACAGGCAGGCTTGTATTGCAAAATTACAAACAATAAAAATAAACATGGGCCCATGAAAAAGGAACCTACACTGTGCATTTGAAGTTTAGGAAAAAAATTAATGTTCCAAATATATAAATACATTAATAAAATTCTTAGAAGTCCACAAAATTGTATTAATTTACTCAAAATTTATTTTATGAAAAGATAGTATTATTATGTCTAACACAATTTTTAGAACATTTGGCCAACACATAGATTAGATAACCAGTTGTGAAAAATGGATATAGGGAGCAGAAAAGATGAATTCCCCTGTCTACCTCCTAGCCCATCCAGAGCCAATCAGGCTTCATTGGCTTTCTGGAACATTCCTCAATCCTAGCACATAATCCAGATCTTTCACTTGTTTATTTCTTCTGCTAAGCATCTCAGGTCAGAGATTCAGAGAATCATCCAACATAGGGCCTGACATGTAACCACTTCCCAATGAATGTTGAAGAATAAATGATAATAAATTAATTAACAAACATGATTTCAACAAAAGGCCAGCTATGATTTTTAGTTCAAAAGATAAGCCACGTATACTTGAAATAAATCATGTATTAAAATCAGCTTTAGCTGAAAATGAGGAAACCTGTTCTAATGAGAAAAAGAATGCTGAATTGGGGGAAAGAACTATTTAAACATATTGAACTTTAGCAAAAGATCTATTTCACAATTTATTGCTAACAACTATTGGACTCCCTCTTGCAAAACCAATGAGAAAATCAGTTCAAATGAGAAAAAGGAATGTTGAGTTACGTAAATGGTGCTGTTTAAACATAAAAAATGTGAATGCCAGGCCTTTGCCCCAATAGCTTGGGGACTGCACCATTAAACCAACTTTCCAAATCCTAGTTAGGTATCTAAGCCAAGAAAAGTTTTAGGGGTATTCATGATGAATGGACAAGACTTTGGTGTGTACAGGAGTTGAAATCCTAGAAGTTAAAAACCACCTATGGCTAAACGGCTTTCTAAATACTTGTAACAAATGTAAACTCACCACCAGCAGACTATGAAAACACCATTTCCATTCACTTTTGACATTATTGGAAGTTATTAAGTCTTAATTGTTTAATTTTAATATATAACAGTATCATCTTGTTTCAATTTGCTTTGTTTGATAGGTGGCTAAGTTTTCCTTTCATTGTCAATTGAGCTCTTTCTCTGATCCAGGTACACTTCCTGATGCTTAAAGAACGTGAGTGAACAAAATAGACAGAGATTTTTGACTTCTAACAGGAGGGGTCTATACAACACAATAAATAAATAATGTAGTATGCTAGAAGATATTTAATAGTAAGTTTAAAGGGGAGAAAGGAAAGCAGGATAAGGGGCATTGGGAAAAACTGAACTGGGAAGTGTTGAGCATTTTATTGTATTAAAAAAAGAGGATCAAGTGGTCGGGGTGGGGTCCACTGAGAAGGTGAGGTTTGAGCTAAGACTGGAGGAGGTGAATGAGAAGGCAAACAACTGCGGGAGTGGTCTGCGTGGTACAAGCAGATGTCTGTGGCAGCCAGGGAAATGAACTACTCTGATTGCCCTTAAAAAAACAAAACGAAACAAAAAACTTAGCTGTGTGAAGTGCAATTAGCTGATAGCTTTTCCTGGGCATCCTCTAGCCACTGACGAGCAATCTTTACTCCACAGCTGTGCACTGGGTTGGCTGAAACTGTGTCAGGTCGACACGACATCTGAATCTTTCTCTGACCATTGCTGTTTCCTTCCTTCTTTCCTTTCACAGGAAACATCTACACTGTGGTCTGAAAGCTTCCCTTCCCAAATCCTGCCTCCTCCCCTTTATTTTTCACAGTCCATACCTACCAAAAAAAAAAAAAAAAAAACTCTAGTACTCCTAACTCTGTTTTAGTGTCTGCTTCCCGGGATCTGAACTTACATAATGACTGACCAACGAGTAAGAGATTTACACGGCTGAGAAACTTGAGGTGCGGGAAGCAGGATGGAGGCTGAAGAAGCCAGAAGTCTAAGTTAGAAGACAAAAGATATTTTTAAAGCTCAGATGTTACAGGTTGAAATTGTTTTTAAAAGTATTTTTTAATTGTGACATGCTGAAATACTTTTAAGAGTTGAAAACTTTTATTATAGTAAGGCAATATTTTTGTACCTAACAAAATGTGACCACTCTACAAACATCTAGAACTTGGAAAGAGTTTCTATGAACATAAAACGTATGTCATAAATTGACTTATAAACAGTGGGAAAGGGAGCCACAGCTCAACGACTAGGCATGTGCTATAATTTTTATTGTTATGGTTTCTTTCTAATTTGGTCTTAAGCTCTCTCTCTTGAGAGTGGCCATAAGCCAAGGCAGCCACTCTTTAGGAGGAGTCCTGACTGGGGGAAAGTTAGGTTCAGATGTGTTGTTCAGGGAAGACACAATGAGAAAGTGAAACCAAAATGCACAAAACCAAAGAAATTTATTATTTACAGATCCCAGGGATGTTAGGGGTGCCAATGAAGTCTGGAGGTGACAGGAGGCTCAACCAGTGGCGGGGAGTGGGGGGGGAAGGTAAAAAGGGAGAAGAAGGAGGGAGGGAAAGGAAGAGGGGAGACGACCTGTGGGTCTATGCCTTAATCAATGCCCATAAGCATTATCCCTTAGGCTTTCCCGCAGGGGTTGGGGATTGGCTAGTTTACAGAAAAGTGTGCAGGGGGCAACTTCTTTACATGATTCTGGTGTTAACTATTAGGTTTTACTATGGTCAGCAGCTGGGGTTTAAAGAAAAGTGTGCAGGGGGCAACTTCTTTACAGATTCTGGTGTTAACTATTAGGTTTTATTATGGTCAGGAGCTGGGGGATGTGTTGGGTTTTGGGTAAGATGAGGAACAAACAGGGTATATCTCAAACAATCACATTGGGAGGGAAGTTTTAACTAGGCCAAAGGTGATGGGGTACAACTGGGTTTGAAACAACTTATGTCAGACCTAAAAATGGATGCTAAGGCAGCAGCTATATTAAACAAACTTATGACAGCATGTGTTTTGCCTACAGAAGGGTTTAAGTGAAACACCGTATTTTTCTAAACAGGATGCAGAACCAAACCTTGCCCATCCTTGTATTTCCAACACAATGCCTGGTATTGGACAGGTGCTCAGAGAACATTTGCTGGATAGACTGGTGTCCCACCGATTACCATCGGTTAAGGTAAGACACTCTTGAGTAAGGAGGACCAGAGGATTCCTAGGAAGTTTCCTAACATAAACTTATGTTCAGGGAGCCTCTTTCTCTCACACCTGTATCAACTCCATCATCAAAGCCTGTCAGTTCTATTAATATTTTCAAGAATTCCAGATTCTAGCCACTTCTTACCACTTGTATGGCTTCCACCCTGGTACAAGTCACCACTCTCTTGCAGATTATTGCAGTAATCTCCTAACTGGTCTCTTTCCATCTATCCTTGCCCTCCCTCAGGAATTTCTGCATACAGCAATCAGAGCAATTCTTTCAAAATGTAAGTCAGATCATGCCACTTCGCTGCCTTAACCCTCCAATGACTTTCCATGTTACTCAGAATTAAAGCCAAAATCGTTACCATGGCTTTCTGCCCACCATTCCACCCCTCTTGCATATCCCCCCTTACTTCCTTGGGTCCTTCATTTGATCTCCTTGGCATTCCTCCAATACATCAAGGATGCTTCTATCTAATGGCTGTGAATCTGCACATGACAATTGCTATAGGAGTATGAACATTTATGGTTATTCTTGCTGTTCCCTCTATTTGGTTCCCTCTATTTTCCCCCAGTGTCTGCATGCTTGGCCTCCTTGCTTCTCTCTACTCTAGGATCAGGCCATCAGGGACACTTTTGTTGATTAATCTGTACATCAGGCAAGGTCTCAGCAAAAAAAACCAGATGTCACGTTCAAATTAGGTATTTTTATGAGAGTTGAATTGTGTTCCCCTCCCACAAAAGATATATTGAAGACCTAAACCTTAGTACCTCGGAAAGTGACCTTATTTGAAATTGGGGTCATTACAGATGCAATTAGTTAGATAAAGTCATTCAGGAATAGAGTGAGCCTATATCCCAACATAACTGGTGCTTTTCAAAGATGAGACACAGGGCCAGGCATGGTGGCACATGTCTGTAGCTACTCAGGAGACTCAGGTGGGAGGACTGCTTGAGCCCAGGAGTTTGAGGCTGCAGTGAGCTATGATCATGCCACTGCATTCCAGTCTGGGTGACAAAGTAAGACCCTGTCTCTAAATAAAAAAAAGAGATGGCTGGGTATAGTGGCTCACATGTGTAATCCTAGCACTTTGGGAGGCTGAGGTGGGAGGAATGCTTGAGGCCAGGAGTTCGAGACCAGCCTGAGCAACATGCAAGACCCTATCTCAATAAAAACTAGAAAAAAAAAATTTAGCCAGGTGGGCCTCATGGCACATGCCTGTAGTCCCAGCTACCAGGAAGGATAAGGCAGGAGGATTGCTTGAGCCTAGGAGTTTGAGGTTGCAATAAGCTGTGATGATGCCACTGTACTCTCGCCCAGGCAACAGAGTGAGACCCTGTCTCAAAAAAACAAACAAAGAGAGGTACAGTGGCACAGACACACAAGGGCAGAAAGGCATATGATCATGGAGACAGATTGGAGTGCTGCAGCTACAAGCCAAGGAACACCAAGGATTGCCGTAAAACAACCAAAAGCTAGAAAAAGACAAGAAAGAATTCACCCTGACAAACCTCAGAGGGAGCACAGCCCTGATAACACCTTGATTTTGGACTTCAAGCCACTGGAACTGCCACTGGAACTGTGACACAATAAATTCTGGTTGTTTTAAGCCACCCAGTTTGTGATACTTTGTTACTGGCAGCCTTAGGAAACTAATATCGATATATTCCACGAGGATTCACTAAAGGGACTCTTTAGAATGATATGGGAGAAAGCACAGGGACACTGCAGGGAGAATACAGTCCCCCGGAGTGAGAAATAAGGGCCCTCTAGGCCTGAAGGGGCTCGGTGACTATAGGTCACTCTGCCTTGAGTGACCAGAATCAGAAAGAAGAGAATCACCTGGAAAGGAGCCACCCTACAGAAGCAACGATCTTGTATCAAGCACATTGCCAACCAAAAAGAATAAATTTCCTGGCTTCACTCTCCTCCCTCAATCCCATCTCCTCTGAGACTCTCCAGGAAGCCCACTGAGGTAGCCATATAGGTGAGCCTTCTTGGGACTAATTGCCAGAAGAAGAAGGGGGAAGAAAGAATGATGGGGGATGAGGTGGGAATGAAACCTATCCAGCTCGTTCTGTGTAGCAACATTCCTTTTCCAGAGCACTATTCATTCTCTTCACGCACTTTAAAATATAGTATTTATCATTACCTGATGTATTATAAGTATTTTTTATTTCTAGGTCATTATCTGTTGAATTATTTATTCTCCCACTAGAACATAAACTCCATGGCGGCAGGGACTTTGTTTTGTTCCCTACTGTATCCCCAGCACCCAGAACAGCTCCTGGCATGGAGAGAGTCTTAAATACTATTAGTATTTGTCGAATGAGTGGTTTGAAGTCTGGCATTTTCATGCTGGTATTTTCTAAGTCAGCAGCTGCTGCATCTCCGCTTGCTCATCCTATTCCCCCAAGCTATTTGATGGATTCCCAAAAATGCAAGCAAAATTTCTTGGCATGTTGCCAAGCATTTGGAATTAACGACTTCCTCCCTGTCCTTTTATCCTGGCCCAATAACTCTAGAAGGGAGGCCCAAGGCCTAGCCTATAAGGTCTTGCTGACAAGGGCCTCCCGTGGTGATTTTTGTACTGGGGGTGGGGTGGGAGTCTTATTATCTAGCATGTGAACTGTGGGACTCTGGACTCAGACAACTACATCCCACAAGGAGGCACAGAGTCTGTCTAACACATGCTATTGAGTCAAGAGTGAGTATGTTTAGCATGCAGTTTTTCTAGAAATTAAAAAACAATTTATCTTAACATTGTACTTTAGAAAATATTGGGGCCAGGCACAGTGGCTCACGCCTGTAATCCTATCAATCTGGTAGGCTGAGGCGGGCGGATCGTTTGAGCTCAGGAGTTCGAGACCAGCCTGAGCAAGAGCGAGACCCCTTCTCTACTAAAAATAGAAAGAAATTGGCCAAACAACTAAAAAATAGAAAAAATTAGCAGGGCATGGTGGCGCGTGCCTGTAGTCCCAGCTACCTCGGTGGCTGAGGCAGGAACATCCCTTGAGCCCAGGAGTTTGAGGTTGCTGTGAGCTAGGCTGATGCCACAGCACTCTAGCCCGGGCAACAGAGTGAGACTCTGTCTCAAAAAAAAAAAAGAAGAAAATGATATTGGATGTATATTTTAATTAATTGGCATTTAAAATCTACTGTTGCCACAACTAGAGTCATGCCCTGCATAGTGGCATTTCAGTTAATGATTAATCACATATACAAGATGGTTCCATAAGATTATTACGGAGCTGAAGAATTCCTATTGCCTAGTGATGTGTTGTTTGTCATAACGTCATCACAGCACAATGCATTACTCACATGTTTGCAGTGATGCTGGTGTAAACACACTTGCTGCACTGCCAGTCATATAAAAGTATAGCACATACAATTATGTACAGTACATATTAATAACACTTGATAATAAACAATTATGTTACTGGTTTATGAATTTATGTACTATACTTTTTATCGTTAGAGTGTACTCCTTCTGTTTATTTTAAAAAAAAAGCTAACTGTAAAACAGCCTCAGACATGTCCTTCAGGAGATGTTCTAAAAGAAGGCATTGTTATCAAAGGAGATGACTGCTTGTTTAATGTGTGTTATTCCGCTGTAAGACCTGCCAGTGAGTCAAGATGCGGAGGTGAGAGACAGTGACATTGACAATCCTGACCTTGCGCAGGCCTAGGCCAATGTGTGTGTTTGTGTTTTAGTTTGTAACAAAAAAAGTTTAAAAAAATAAAAAAAGATTTTAAAAATAGAAAAAAGCTTATGGAATAATAAAGAAAATATTTTTGTACATCTATACAATGTATTTGTATTTTAAGCTAAGTTATTACAAAAGAATCAAAAAGTTAAAAAAATTAAAAAGTTTATAAAATAAAAAAGTTACAGTAAGCTAATTATTGAAGAAAAACAATTTTTAATGAATTTGGGCAGTCTAAGTGTACAGTGTTTATAAAGTCTGTAGTAGTATGTAGTAATGTCCTAGATAGACCTTCACATTCACTCACTACTCACTCACTGATTTCCCCAGAGCAACTACCAGTTCTGCAAGCTCCATTCACGGTAAGTGCTCTATACAGGTGTACCATTTTTTAAATCTTTTATACCATATTTTTACTGTACTTTTTCTGTGTTTAGATCTGTTTAAGTACACTAATACTTAACATTATGTTACAATTGCCTACAGTATTCAGTACAGTAATATGCTGCACAGGTTCAGTCTAGGAGCAATAGGCTATACCACATAGCTTAGCTGTGTGGTAGGCTATACCACTTGTGTAAGTATACTCTATGATATTCACACAGCAACGGAATTGCCTAAGAATGCATTTCTCAGAACACATCCCCATCATTAAGTGATGTATCAGCTGTATTTGAGGGAATATATTCTTGTAATATATCTAGAAAGTTTTTAAAGACAATCAAAACAATGCTTATTTCTGAGGGGGGCTTTTATTTTCAATCAATCCCTTTCTATATTGGGTTTGTTGTTTTTTTTTTTGCATACACTAATATACGGAAAAGCATCTTTCTCCTTCCTTTTTTCTGCAAATGATATTAGTTGTAGCAAGGTTTCAATATCATAACTTTCATAGCATATTCCAGTTTTTTTTTTTTTTTTTTTGAGACAGAGTCTCACTCTTTTGCCTGGGCTAGAGTGCTGTGGCGTCAGCCTAGCTCACAGCAACCTCAGACTCCTGGGCTCAGGCGATCCTTCTGCCTCAGCCTCCCGAGTAGCTGGGACTACAGGCATGCGCCACCATGCCCAGCTAATTTTTTCTATATATTTTTAGTTGTCCAATTAATTTCTTTCTATTTTTGGTAGAGACAGGGTCTCGCTCTTGCTCAGGCTGGTTTCGAACTCCTGAGCTCAAACAATCCGCCCGCCTCGGCCTCCCAGAGAGCTAGGATTACAGGCGTGAGCCACTGCGCCCGGCTTCATATTCCAGTTTTTTAAATATTTTCACATTTTCTTACAAATTGTAAACTATAACTAAAGTGACTTTACCATGTTTTCAATCAACATATATGGGGCATCCAAATTGTGGTAGATTCTGAAAATGATGAACAGGACTGACACAACACCTGGGCTCATGCAGCTTACAAATGAGTTGGCAGTCAGTCAACATACATTACTAATGACCTACTGTGTTCCAGGCACTGTTCTAGGTGCTGGGGAAACAGTCATGAATAAGACAGCAAGTGCCTTACCTAGAGAAAAGGCTTAAAATATGTTTATCACATATTGTTAAATTTTTGGAGAAGTCCTTTCTAATGAAGTAAAATTTGACTTGGAACCTGGAGGTGAAAAGGAGTTAGCCATTCAGAGATCTGGAAAGAGAGTTTCATGATGAAGGAATATCAAGTGCAAAGGCCCCTAGGCAAGAACCAGCTTAGCTTGTTAGAGGAATGAGAGAAAGCCAGTGCAGAGGGATGACAGTGAATCAGGAGAAGGAGGGAGAGAGATGAGGTCAGAGAATTTGGCAAGAGTCAGATCATGTGGGCTCTCTAAGGCCGCGTAAAGAGTTTGAATTTTATTTAAACAGGTATTAATCACAGATGTGACATGCTTTGATTTATGATTTAAAAAGACCACTCTGGCTGCTGGGGAGGCTGCTGGGGGAAAAGAGTGGAAGTGGAGAGATCAGTTGGGAGGCAGGTGAAGGATAATGGTGGATTAGTCTACAGTTGTAGAAGTAGAAATGGTGAAAAATGGCTGAATTGGGGATATAGTTTGGAAAATAAAGTTGACAAGATTTGATGATGGATTAGATGTCACTGTAGGTGGGTGAGAGAGGAAAAAGACTTATTTAAGGATGAAGACTAGATTTTTGGTCTGATCACCTGGGTAGATTGTGGAGCCATGAATTAAGATGAAGAAAACTGAGAGAGGAGCAGCTGCAGGAGGAAGGGAGGTCCAGAGAGAAATCAATCATTCTGTTTGGCCATATTAAGTTTTAGAGGCTTGTTATATATTCAAGTAAAGATATTGCTTAGTCAATTAGCTAACTCTATCTACAGCTAAGGGGAGCCGTTCAAGCTGGAGGTACTTCAAAACAAGGGCTAAGATGAGATCACCTGGTGACTAAGAGTAGATATACAGGAAGACAGAGGGCAGAGGATTATATATTTAATTACAGTGCAGGGAGATATGTGCTGTGAAAGGGGAAATACTAGGTAAGTGCAGAGGGAGGAGGTTGGTCAGGGAGTTTCATGGAAAAATTGTACATGAGCTCCTAGGATCCATGGAAAACCAAGCAGTGACTTTGAATCAGTGAGGATGCTGGACCTGAGACATAATTTGTAATTGGTCACAGAAGTAGTGGTTTGATGGTAACCGTCTTTTTTTTTCTTCTTCTTCTTTTTCATTTAGCTTTCACTTGAAACTCTAGTAACTGGTTTTACACTTGAACCACTTTAAGTCAATGTGCCTCAGGGAACCCTATTTAGAGGCAGAATAGCTGGGCACCTAGGAACCCAGGCTCTGGAGTCATTCTGCCTGGGTCGTTCTGGATCTGTCACCTAGTAGTTGGGTGACTCCAGGTACATTACTCAACATCTGTGTACTTCATTTTCTCATCTGCAAATGGGCATACTACTGAAAGCTAATCGTTTATGGGCTGTTGATTACGTTTCTGCTCCTAAGATTTTACATACATTTTTCAACTCCTACCTCCTATAATCAGTAAGTTGAGTGCCATCACTATTCCCATTTTACTGCTGGGGAACCGGAAGCACATTCACCCTTTCCACAAATATTTACTGTATGTCTGTAATGTGCCAAGTATGTTTTTTATGTACTGGAGAAAGATCAGCGACCAAAATCTTTGCCTTTGTGCAGCTTTAGTCTGGGGTTTGGAGGAAAGGGAGAGAGATTTAACAAACATAATAAGCATGTACATTACATGGTTAATTAGAAGGGGATAAATGCAATAGAAAAAAAAACCTATAGATAGGTTTTAAGATTTTAAGTAAGGCAGCCACAGTAAACTTAACAGAGAAGGCGACATGTGAGCAAAGATTTAAAGGAGAGGTTGCTGGATCAGCAAGTGCAAAGGAAGGTCCTTAGGCTGGAGCACATAAATACCACGCAACCACCGCACGCAGGGGGAGAGGGAGGCGACGCGGTGAAAGGCGAGGGGCTAACGCACCCAGTTCTAAGAATTCTGATTTTCACTGGGTGAGAGGGGGACCATCGACACTTCTGTCCAGAGGAGTGAGATAACTTGACCTTCGCTTTAAATCGGTCTTGTTTGGGCCCAACGTCCCAAGGCTAGTGCGAGAAGACAAAATTTGAAGCCAGACAGGCCGGCGCTGGGGTCTGTGCTCTCAGATTAAACAGGCAGGGGACACCACGAAGGCTCAGCTCCTCAGCAAGCGCCCCTCAAATGTAGGCCCATTGCTGTGGTTACCACCATCAACTTTCCCTGAAACTCCGCCCTACCTACCGCCCTCTAGCTCCCCAGCTCCAGGACTCAGCAGCTACTCAGTCGGGTCTCCACGTAGCGCTTCCCCGGCTACGGATTGCGCAACTTCGTCAGCCGGGCGGAGTCGGACGTAGGCGGAGCGGCGGCGCGAAGAGAATGCCCTGGCTGGAGACTCGACGAGGAAGCCCCGAGAGCCCCCGACGCCCACGGTCTGCGCCTGCGCACGCCCGATTCAGGCCGCTGACATTCCAGAGGCGCAATCCGCCCCGCCCCCAATTCCGGGGCGGAGCTCTGGGCCGCGCTTGCGCTCAGCCTCGCCCGCGCCCTACGCCTGCGCGTTTCTCCAGCCCGGCCCCATCCCCCAGGTTTTTCGGGTGGGGGAGGGGGCACGTCTCGGCGAGTCACGATGATGGCGGCCACCATCCTGTGGTGAGCTAGCGGATTCTCTGCTTGTCTCGCAAAGCCCCTCGCGCCTCCTGCAGACTCAGTGGCCGGCGCCCGGGGCGTGAGGAAGCACGGCGGCCCGAGCTCTCGGGGAAGGCCGCAGTCGCGGAGAGAGCGGCGCGGCCCGGGGCGGCTGGGGGAGAGGCTGCTCTGCTGGGCGAATGTGACAAGCCCCCACCCCCACCGCCTTCTTCCCCAGAGCGCGAGGAGCGCGGGCGACCCCGGGCCCCGCCAGGCCACAGACCCCGCCTAGCGGCCAGCACCCGGCGCAGGTCCGGCAGCGGAGCTGCGCGGCGGCACCATGCAGGTCACCCTGAAGACCCTCCAGCAGCAGACCTTCAAAATAGACATCGACCCAGAGGAGACGGTATGAGCGGCGGGGAGCGCGGGGCCCGAGGTGGGGTGGGGGCGGCCGCGTGCGGGCCGCGAGGAGAGTGAGGGCCCGCCGGGCCTGGGCGCTGCGCGCGGGCCGGGGAGCTGGGCCTGGCTGTGCGCCCCAGTTGGGGGCGCCTCGGGAGCACCTGGAGGGCGCGGCGAGCGCGGGGCTGGGGCCCGGAGCCCGGGACCCGGCCCGGCGGCGTGCGGCGGGCCCGAACCTCCCGGGTTGGCTGCAGGCTTTGTGGCAGGAGAAGGGGGAAGCTGTGGCTGGACGCTGTAGGCCTGGTGGCAGATGGCGTGGAGCACACGCCCGCGGGGCACTGGAGGCCTGGGTCTGGGAGCTTGCGGTAGTGTGGCCGGAGGGGGAGGGGAGGTCCGGGCAGCCTCGGCGGTGGAGCCTGGCTTCTTGGTGTGGTTGCACAGGTGGGGGAGGGAGATGTAGGCGTCGCCACTACCCCTGTGTGGACCTGGTTAGGCGCAGAGGTCTAAGAGTTGGTAACCCGAGATGATGAGCCTTAAAAAGTATCAGGTTTCGTCTGCCGCTGAGAGAGAGAGGTGAGTGGAGGTGAAAATGAATTCTTTGCCCCCTTCCCTCTAGATTTTGTTAACCCTTTTATTTGCCTGTATCTTGACTGATTCTGCTGTCGTCCTCCCGCCACCAAACCCATACCCATAGTGTATAGATTGCACTTTGAGGCCTCTTTGATGAAAATTTTTGCTTTAGAGCCCTTCAAATCCAGGCTCAAACTCAACTCCGGATTTAACGGGTCCTATGTGTTAGCGTTTCAAGGGGAAAAAAAGAACGTAAAAACTTCGAATCCCTTCTGCAGTTAAAGTCTTAAACACTTCAGAAGTCTACGTTATAAATTATTCTGTATTTGTGACTACAAAAAGAGAAACTGTTGAAGTCAATACAACTTTATGCCAAGAATCTAAAAATACCATGAGTGTAAATTTACTGCTTATGTTCTGGAATACACCGTTAAGATTGTCATAATGCTAAGTTTAAACCAGCAAGTTTCTGCCCATCTATATTTTAAAAAATAGTTTTATTTTGGGTGGAGATAAGGGGCCTTGGTGTTGATTAAACAAACCTGAGTTCCATCTGTGGCTCTTACTTGCTATGACCTTGGGCAAATAACTCTTAGTTTCATCCTCTGTGCCTTAGAGATAATACCTGCCTTGTGTGAGGATTAAATGGTACATATTTAGTTGGTGGTCAGTAAATGGAATCGATTATTTAAACAATGGATACCTTTGAGTGAAGACATAGTGTGATGTTTTACCTGTCTCATTTAATCATCTAAAGTTTTCTACGTCTTTAAGGAGCAAGGGGAGTTGCCAACCTTTTGGGAATTGTGGCACAAAATTACTTGATTTCAAAATATTTCATTATATGTAGATGTATGCTGTGCTATAAATTTTAAAGGTACAGTAGAGATGTTATACATGAGAAACTTTTCAGTGTCCTCAGAAGTAATTGACAACATCCTGTGGACTGATATTTCGAATAGAATCAAATTCTTGAATATTTCTTTATGGCGTAGTACATACTAATAAGTTGAAGGATAAAAGTTAAAATGGGGTTGTCTGTTTAATGATTTCAGACAATCTACGTAAAATGCCTATTTGACTTTGGTTTTTTGTGGTAATAAATGTTGGTGCCACAGTAACTTTATCAGCTTATGATACTCAGAATAATTCCAGAATTGAAACCTAAAGGATTTCGGTGGGGAGGGAATATCTGTGGGTTTATTAAAGTTATACAGCGGCTCTTTCTACAGTTCCATTGAAATGTTTATATTCTTTAAGACTTGTTTACAACTCTTTAGGCACTTTATGCATACAGTATTATCTTAGAACCAGTACTTTACCTGTATTGTATAAATTCTTAACTGTTTTTGTGGTTTCTCAGTTTATTTCCAAGGGAATGTAATATGTTATACTTCTAGAAATATATTTTCCAGAAAGCTCATTGTTACAAAGTGGCTTCTTCAGCTTTTGTTACTATTTATGTAAATATAACTTTGTTGCTATTAATACAAATACAAAAACTAATACAATTAATATTATTACCTTTGTAAAGACCCTATCATAGAAAGAAAAAAAACAATACTAGTAGTCTAGGGCAAGAAATTAAAGCATTTAAGAACATTCACATTAAATGACTTGTCAGTTTTTATTTTTACGGCTTTAAGTTTCAGAACTGTTTTTTAAGACAACTTTTCAAATTCCATTTATTTTTGATACAGTACTTTAGAATTCCAGTGAGAAAAGAAACAGAGAAAATTATATTAATGTAGGGCAACACTAAGTGTCCTGTTTCTGATTCCTTGTGAGAACAGGGTAACCAAGGATATTAGAAATAGATCTAAAGTAAAGATAAGATTTTAGTGAGACCTATAGCAATATCTAAAATGAACAGATTTGGCCTCTGAGACCTGTATTTGGACTGCTAAAAAGATTTGTCCTCGTTTGATTTTTACCTGGAAGGAACTAAGAAAGTTAAGTAACTTAAGGTAGCCACTATAGAAACTCTCGCGAGCTTGAGATGAGCATGAACAAAAATGGAAGAAAGGACTGCAATATAAGCGGAAACATGGGAGTGATTCATTTGCTGTACAAGTAAACGTTTAGTGAGCTTTGCTGGCAGGACTGGAGGAGTGCAGGGACATTTAGGACATGGTCTGGGTCTTACGGGATCCTTATTGACCAAAGCTCAGTGGCTAGAGAGTAGGGGATGTACACAGTGGAAAAAGCAAAAAAAAAAAAAAATTGTTTTTTAGGTGTTTTTATTTGCTCTAGTTTTTGAAAGGTGATAGTCCTCCCCTCTTTTAACCACTAAAACTTTCTTATACTTATCAGCCAGTTTGTACCATTTACTTGACCATTACTGTGGTACATTCATGATTGCTGCCTTCAGTATTAACCTTTACAAAGGTCTTTTTTATTTTTACAATAGTAATGCATCTCTTCCTAAAGATATTCAAACAGTATGGAAACAAAATGAAAAGACGGTATGTGTGGAGTGGGGAGACCATTGCTAAGAGATTTTCTTCATTATATGTTCTATTTTAAATAGATGATTTACTTTAAAAATTGTGGGAGAAATTTAGGTAGCATGCATATTAAAACATTCTGAGATATCTCTCATAGGCCACTACTCCTGTAAAATTCTTAATTTTCAAGTCTGGTGTGATGGACATTTAGAGGGAAATGGAATACAGTTTTTAAGCTCAGATCCAAAGTCACTTCGTTTTTTTGTATTGCTTTACTTAAAGCCATTAATTAAGAAAGGCAGACTAAAAAATAAAAATTTGGAGATAATTGCACTACAGTGCATTATTTCATCACTGAAATGATGACAGGAAAGAGTATGTGTTACACAAATTAATCTTCAATCTGCTAATGCTTGACACTGATTATGTGCTTTGAGTAACTGAAAACACAAAAACCTGGTAAACTCGAGATAAGACTTTAAATGCAAAAGCTGAAATTGATTTCATTACTATATATGTGGCATTAAAACTGTATATACATAGGATATTTTTGATAAGAGACTTTAAAGATACAGTAGTTTTAATTTTTATAAACAACAAATTTAGTGTGCTGCAAAGAATTAACCTCACTTTTTGATTTATCTCTATAATGTTGGTAATTGTTATAAAATACTGCTTTAGTACTTGTTCTGTATACAAGATTTGCTAGCTGTCATTTATTAGTGAGTAGTTCCTGTTGTTGTTTATTACATTTTCGATATAGTCATGCTAGATTTAATGCCATATTATAGGAGTTCCCTAGATTATTAAAGCATTAAATAGTAAATATATTAAAATAACTGTATCACAGAGACGAAATTAAGGGTTCTTGGCATTTTGGTAGAACAAAATACAGGAAGAAACTGGGAAATCTGACATGGTTTTCACCAGGTTTTTGCGCAGTAGCCATTCTATAAAGATCTTCTGAATGAATTGAATACATTCTTCTGGTGAACTGTCAGTGACTCCTCAGTGTAACGTGTTTGCATGTTGATTTATTTATTTAACAAATATTTGTTGCGTACATTAGATGTCAGGCTCTGCTGTCATGGTGTGTACATTCTAGTGGGATAAAACAGTCAAAAAAACAAGTTTAAAGAACCAGGTAATGGTAAGTGCTGTGCACACAATTGAAATAGGATGAGGAGATGAGATAATGCCTGACTGGGTGACTGCTTTTAAATTGACTAGTCATGAAGGCCTTTCTGAATAAGGTAACTTTTAAGCTGAAATCTGAATAATAATGAACAGTAAGAGATGAGGAGAGTGTTTTCTGTAGAGAATAGCTAGGGCAAAGACCTTTAAAAGTTTGAGTGTGTTTTGGGAATCCAAAAAAAGACCTGTATTGCAAAGGTGAGGGGTAAGAGATTGGAGAGTTAGACAAGGGATCAGAGCATGTAGAGCTTTGTAGACTAGGGTTTTTCAAGGTAAAATGGAAAGCCTTTATAAGCAGGGGAAACATTTCTTTTAGGGTTACTTTGATGCTGATGGAGAATGGATGGGAGGGTGGACAAGAGTGAAAGCAGGGGGATCAGTTAGGAGGCTTGTGCAATACTTTTAAGCAATTGCACCTTGAACCAGGGTAATAGGAGTAGAGATGGAGAGAAGTAGGTGGAATTGGAATATATTTTGGAAGGTAGAATTGGCTGTACCACTTGCTATGTGACCTTGGGCAAGTTACTCAGTATGTGCCTGTTTCCTCATCTGTAAAAGCAGGATACTAGTGCTGAAAATACCAATCTCATAGGGTTTTGAAGATTATGTGTGTTTGCGGAAATAATATACTTAGGACAGTAACAATGCTTCGCGGTGTGCTCTGTTGTTCTCGCTTTAGAAAACCCCAAATGTGATTAAACTCATCTAGACGCTTATGCTTGCGCAGTGCAGCCAGAGACAAACCAGTAGCTACATTGACTTGTCTCACTTAAATTCATGAACATTAACCTTCACTGAGCCCTTAGTATAGCACCTGACAGTCATACATTTCGCTAGTCCAGTCTTCTACTGTGATGGGAAGATTTTATATCATCCATCTCCTCGTATTTTCAGCTGATGACTATAATTTTATTTTATTGAGAATTTAGAAACAAGACAGAACTTGTACAAGGTTCTACCATAGTTACCTACCTGCTAGCCTCCTCTTACCATAGATGGCTGTCTATTGTGCATAGTGCTTTTTAAGGCCAGTTTCTCCACTTTTCCCTCTGTATCCCAAACGCTGTCATCTGGGAAGGACATCACTCCATCGGATCTCCTTTTCTCTTCCGTATCACTGAATTTGTCGTTTCTAGAGTGTGTGGACGTTTTTTCCCATCTTAATGAAACCCTGCCTTGTCTCTACATCCCTCTTCAGCTACTGCCCTATTTCCTTGCTCCTCCTTGGGGAAAACTCAAGTTATCTCTTGATTGTTTACTTTTTTCCACATCTTGGCTCTTTTCCAATGCACTATACTATTCCTAAAGTGAAAGGGAGTTTCCCCCCTACTTTGTCCTTGTCCTGTGTCCTTGAGCACAAGTCTTTAAAAATCTCTCTCCTCATTAGTAAACGGGGAGTAATAATAATTGACTTGGCTTCCTTAGAGTTACTGTGAAAATCAGGTGAGGTCATAGGCCTGAAAATATTTAGTGAATTGTGAAATTAAAAATAACTTACGAAGTTTTTTAAAACAAATCCTGCTTTCATCAGTTTTCCTTTATGTTGATCATTCTTTTCCTTTATTTTGATCCTTTCTGAGAAAGCTTTGTGTGAATGAGATACTCTCATTCTCTCAGTTTGACATAATCAGCAATTTTTTAAAGTGTGTAATAACAGTGAACAAGGTCCTGCCATTTTGGCTTGAAAATTGATATTATTTTTTTGGGTAATGTATAGAATTTTTGTTAACTTTTGAAAGAAATTTGCTAAATTTAAGCCTGCTATAGCACAGTGAATCCTTCTGAAGGACATTGCACCATCTGTTCCTTGTAAGTTTGGTTAAATAAATTCCTTCTGTAGTGTCTCAAAAGCTAACTTTACAACTGAATGAACTTTATAAACCTTTTAAACATTACATAAACCTATTTCAGCAGAGGAGGTAGACCAGCTACAAATGACTAATATACACGGACAGGTCCTAGATGCTTAAACAGGTAGAAAAAATTGTTATTTGTCACCACCACCACCCCCCCCCACACACACCCACACACACTTCTGGTAGGCAGCTTTTTCTTGCTAGTGCACTAGAGAAATCCATTCTTTGCCTTTATATAGAAACTTTAAAAGTTACAGATATCTTGGAATTTCTACTTATTCAGTTTTCAAATTCTTGTGTCTCTTTTGGTCTTGTTGAAATCCTACTGTTAGGAATATTTAGATTTTGGATTAAGTTGTCATGTATACGTTGGCTTAAGAGCCTAAGTACCATTTTACGTAATTTCTGTGGGAAAAATGGGCTCTGGGTTTCAAATCATATATTTGAAATAATAGCCTTTTGGATCATAACCCCAATTCAAGGATTGCCTTTGTTTACTGTCTGTTTCTTCTCACATAATTAATACTATACTGTCAGTTATTGTTTAAATTTAAAAAAAAAACCTCTTTCTGTACTACATTCTTTCATTCCTTGGGTGAGTCCAGTGGGGAGATTTTTCTGTTTGCACTGAAGTCAGCTGATGTCTTTATAGTAAATTGTATTGTTTAGAATTAGCAGGAACCTACTTTGGGGGAGAAATTTAAGAAATAATTCTTGGTGCTGGTGCCAGTGTCTCAAGTGGAAGGATAATACCCAAAGAACTAAAAAAGGACAAAGCTTTGCCTGCAGTGTAAATCTATGAAATCCTTTAGTAAATATATTTGGCTTTGGGAATCTCTTCTTTTGCTAATGATTGACTGCCAAAATTCAATTGCCATTATTACTTTTTAATTAGCTAGGCTATGTAGTATTAGAACTGCCTCAGACCTTTTTATTTTCCAATGAAATTTCTCTTTTTTTTTTCTTTAAAATCCTGTTTTCCCTAAATTACTGAAATAATCCAGGCTGTTAGTAAATGTGGTATATAAAGTAAAAAGTGAAAGGCTTTTGCCGCTGGTCTAAATAGCCACTGCAGACACTATATGCTTTTTAAAATAATACATAAACACAACTACACTGCTTTTTTAAAAAAATAATTGCTTAGCAACTAGCTTCCCCCCACCCCCCTTATTTTTTTAAGACAGTCTTGCTCTGTTGCCCTGGCTAGAGTTGGGTGGCATCATCATAGCTCATTGCAACGTCAAACTCCTTGGCTCCAGTGATCCTCCTACCTCAGCTTCCTGAGTAGTTGGGACTACAGGCACACACCACCACATCTGGCTAATTTTTCTATTTTTTGTAGAGGTGGGATCTCACTGTTACTCAGGCTGGTCTTGAACTTCTGACCTCTGACCTCAAGCTGTCCTCCTGCCTTGGCCTCCCAGAGTGCTAGGCGTGAGCGACTGCTCCTAGACAGCAACTAGCTTTTTTCCCTCAAAGTTAGTTATATTTCATTTATTAATTATATTGCATAGTATTCAAATGAATGTATGTGCAGTAATTTATTTTACCATTTCTCCTTGATGGATATTTAGGGTTTTCAGTTTTTAGTGTTACAAACAGTGATGTAGTGCACTTATTCTGTACATCTGTCTTTGAAGTATTTGTGTGAGCATCTCTCTAGCATTGATTTTTAGGTGTGGAATTATTGGATTGAAGGCTGGTAGGTTGCCTGAAAAATGCCTGATCAGTGCTCACAAATAGTATTTGCTATTCACAATTATCAACTTCCATATGAGTAACTAGCCAGGATTCCAATTTGGGTAGTCTGCCTCCAGAGCCTGTGTAGATAACCTACCTATTTCATCTGCCTTAGTGTCCTCACCAGAAAATGAAGATAATAATAGTACATACCTGTGTACTAGTTATCTATTACTGCACAATAAACAAGCCCCAAACTTAGTTGTTTAAAACATTAAACATTTATTATTTCATAGTTTTCTGTAAGTTAGAAATTCAGGGATGGCTGAATTCTGTGGTTCTTATTCAGGATCTCTTGAAGTTGTATTAAGAGCTGTAGTCATCTAAAGGTGTGGCTGTGGCTGGAGGGTTCCCTTTGAAGGTGACTCCCTCACCTGGCTAACAGCTTAGTGCTGGCTGTTGACTGGAGTTTTCAGTTCCTCTCCACAAAGGCCCTTCCTCCAGGCTGCTCCAGTGTCTCCATGTCATGGCAACTGGCTTCTGCCAGTGTGAATGACCCAAGAGAGTAAGGCAGAAAAAGTGGCCTTTATATATAAAACAGCCTCAGAAGTTGCACACTTTCACTTTGGCAGTATTTTACTGCTCTTGTTGACTAACCATTATTCAGTATGGGAAGGGTGTTTACAAAGACTTGAATATCAGGAGACAACAGCCATTGGGGACCATCTTGGAGGCTGCCTGCTGCAACCTCATAGAGGTATAGGTTAAAAGAGTTAATTATTGTGAGGCTCTTAGTGCACTGCCTGGCACTTGGCAAGTGGGTGACACACATTAGCATTTGGGCTTTATGTTTCAGGGCTACCCATTAAAGCTTAAATAATTCTTGTTGCTATACATAGTTACAACAGTAATAGCAACGTAGTTACAAAAATAATTAGGAAAAATGTACTGTAGCATTGAGGAAGCAGAGTTGTTACATGAATGTTTAATTGCTGGCCTAATCAACAAGCAGTAGCTCTAGAAATCTTATGCAAAGTGCTGTGTGAGAAGATTGACATAGCAGCACATCATACTACTATTGTGGGAATATAATTTATAAGATATCATTTCAATATCTCAAACATATGGTGTAGGCATTATTCTGCCTACACCACTGCACATTTGCTTCAGTCATATCTTATAGTTGTCTCTTTTTTTATTTCAGAATATTGAAGGGGTACAAGTGTTTTGGTTACGTAAATTGCTTTTGTACCATTTGTGTCAAAGTTACAAATGTGCCCATCCCCCAGATAACATACCCATTAAGTGTGAATTTATCCATCCCCTCTTTCCCCCTCTCACCTACTTGATTTCCAAAGAATATTATTTCCGTATGGGCACATAAGTGTTGCTCAGTTAGTTCCAATTTAATGATGAGTACATGTGGAGATATCTCACACATATGCTAAATTTGGTTGGGCTAGGGATGATTTAGACAAACTAGTCAAAAAGCTATTCTTTAGCAAATACGTTATGGTTGAAATGCCCTGAGACATCGAGTGAAGGTATCCAGCAGAAATGGAGTATGTGTAACTGAAGGTCAGGGAGAGCTGCTGAGCTAGAAATACAGATGGCATCTGGATTGTTATTAAAACCAGGAGTGGATAGAATGGCTTATCTTGGAATTCTAAGTAACACTTAAAGGGCTAGTCAAAGAAGAGGATTTCACAAAGGAGTAAACAGAGAGATAGAAAAACCAGAAAAGTATGGCATCATGGGAGCCAAGGGATGGCAGTACGAAAAGGAGCAATAGGTCAGTAACTGTCAAATGTGACAAGAGTGAGATTGGGAAGGATTAAGAAGTGTGTGATGATGATGATGTTGCAGAATTCAGTGATGTTGATAAGAGGAGTCTTAATGGAATTTGGGGGGTAGGCAGTACCAGAATATAAGAAAAAAGTCCATGTTTCTGTTTTATCAGCACTGTATTGCACTCTTGAGTAATGGTTGTGGAGTTAACAAATTAGTGAAGACAATATGTGTTTTTGATTTTTTGAAGAATACTTGAGATTAAGGAAAGGACAGAGTGTAGTTAGGAGAGAAAAGGTTGTGTAATATTTTTTGTTTTGTTTTTAAGGTTATAGAGAATTGGGACTATTTAAGTGTCAATGAAAATGAACTGATCTTCAGGGAGTGGTTGGAAATAAAGCTGTGGGAGGGTAGGAGACATAACGAATCTAGCAAGATACTGGAGAACACTTGGAGGGGAAACCAGAGAACAAGTGGAAAGAATTAGGTTTGAAAGAAAAGATGCCTCCTCTTTCATTTAATAGGGGGAAAGGAGATTATTAGGTGGGTCTGAACGCCTCAAAGTATGTCAGTTTTGTGACAGAAAGTTGAGAATGAGTTCCTCTCATGTTTTCTGTGTTTTGAATAAAGTAGAAAGTGGTCATCTGCAGAGAGGAGGAGGGTGTTGGGAATCAGATTTAGAGCAGAGTGCAGGTTTGAAATATCCTTTTGGAGAATAGAGGGGAGGGCTAACCGGGGGGAACAGATTGAGTGTGTCCTTACTTTTCTTCAGTAGCATAAAAAAAAACTGGGTATAAATGTGGACAGGCCGTCTGTTAGATAAACGGCTAAGATTTGTTAGCTAAGTGAGATAGGGTAGTGAGACACCACGGAGTGTTTGAAGTGAATTTTAGTGGTTGAGCACTGATGGTAATAAATTCAGTTATGTTGGTCCAAGTGTGGAATTTTGCCCAACAGGCTCAGCAGAAACACAAGGGAGTCTTTGATGTTAGGAATAAGGTAACAGGAACACTGGTATTGTTGTCTAAGCGGAATAGAACTAGTAGTGAAGATAGAAATAAACCTAAGAGACTTTAGGAACCACAGTCTTAGTGAGGTGCAAGAGCAAGTGTAGTGAACAGTTATTTAGGAACTGGTAGGAATAAGAGATTGGTCACTTATAATCTCAAAGATGGAACAGTTTTTGGATGACAGCACTTAGCCTGTGTCCTGTGAGTGGGTGACTTAAATGGATTGGAAGTAAAGATCATTGTTATGTTGAGCTTGAGGAACAATACCAGAATTTTGGACAGGTCAGTGAACCTGGTTCCAAAATCTTGTTGAGTTAATTTTTTGATACATTACCAGAAGTGGTAGTGTTGGGTCAAATGCCCCCTCCTCTTTAACAATGTTGAGACATTTTGGCATATTGCTCTCAAAGATTTAAATCATTTAATACTTTCATTCTGAGAGTATGTCTGTTCACACTTGTTTACACCAAGGATTGTTCAAAACAGTCTTGTCCAGTGTAGCAGTCTGTTAGATTAATGACATGTGACATCACATTTGTGTTTTTGGTTACTAATGAGGTTGAACTTTCTGTGTGACTGTAATTGTGAATCGCTCGGCCTGTTACTTGTCTTTGTTGTTGTTGTTAGCTCAGGAAGAGTTTTGTACTTTTGCTTTTTCTTGATTCTTTTATTTGCATTTTTCTTTTTGTTATTTGTCTTGGTTTTTCTATCTGAGTTGTATGCTTAGCTTATTAATTTTTCTTTGTTGAATAAAAATGTTTAGTGCTAGACTACGATTATTTCTTTAGCCAAATGATGCAAGTGTTGTGTACAGAGTTCTCATAGTTATGTTCTTAATATTCTTTAATCACATTTTTTATTACTTTGAAGGAAAAGATTTTTAGTAGTAAATGATTAGAGGGTTTTTGGTCCAATTTTTCTTAATTTATTGGGTTTTTGGGGTTTTTTTACTTTTGTCCTCTCCTCCTCCTCTTTTGATACACAGAACTAGAAAGTAGGTCCATTATTTATTTGGGCTTTTAGAAATATAGTGAAATACTTTATGTGGCCTAAATTTTAAAAATACTCTATGGGTACTGGAAATACAAATACAGTTTCTGTTGAATAGACACCTTTATATGTAGTATGTATATTAAATCTATCTTAATTACCTCACTCATTCTAACCTGTCAAGATTGAGATAATCCTGGTTATTTCTTTTACTTTTTGCTTCATGTATTTTCTTCTTCCATTTTTATGCTATATTCGTTTATTCATTCAGAATATGATAATTGAGCATCCACTCACTATGTACTATCCCAAAAACTGAGTTCACACAGTGACACAAGTGATTTATAATTCATTTCTGGTTTTCACCAAGTAATCATATTTGCGAGTATTGTATCTCTATTCTCCCTCTGTAAATAAAAAGTTTGAAAGGAAATTTACCATTCACCACTGAGTGTTCCACCTATGTTCTGCCATCACTTAGTTGACTGGGCAAGTCATTTAGCATGAAAAATAGCAGTCCTCAAACTTTTGGGTTTTAGGACTCCTTTACACTTAAAAGTTATTGAAGACTCCAAAGTAACTTTTGTTTATGTGCTTGTATTTATTGATATTTACCATATTAGAAATTCAAACAGAGAAATTTTTCAAAATAATAAATTTATTAAATGTTATAATTAATATTTTTGTGAAAATTAACTATTTTGCAAAGCAACAGCAAAGCAATAAGACTGACATTTGTCTTACTTTTTTTTGCAAATCTAATGTGTGACTTTAAAATGTTTTTACTTCTGGTAGTTTTACCTCTGAAATTCAGAACAATGGTAAATAGTGGACTGAGATTTTTGTGATAGATTTCTACTTTGGGGAACATCAAAATAGCAGTGATGGTACCCATTTTGGGAAGATCAGTGTAGCAAGGGTGATTCACAAAGTTATTTGCAGAATACTATGCTTTAAAGCTTAAGAGTTATAGGGGATGGCTCTGGGTTCCAGCTGTCAGTAAGTAGCAGTGTGATTTGGGGCAGGTGATTTAACCTCTTTATTTCTATTTCTTCCTCTAGAAAATTGAGTGGGTGATATTTCCATTGGTCCCAGAGTTTTGAGGATTATATGAAATTGCATATGTTAATGTACTTGAAACTAAATAAACTTTTTTTTATTTTTGAAGTACACACCATTACTTTTTTATTGTACAAAGGAATCCTATCTTTGTATCCCTTTCTGTCATACAGGTTTTTGTTGCTGAAACAGTCTCGCTCTGTCACCCCAGCTAGAGTGGGGTGGTGTCAGCATAGCTCACAGCAACCACAGACTCCTGGGTTCCAATGATCCTCCTGCCTCAGCCTCCCAAGTAGCTAGGACTACAGGCGTGTGCCACCACACTCTGCTAATTTTTCTATTTTTAGTAGAGACAGTGTCTAGCTCTTGCTCAGACTGGTCTCAAACTCCTGACCTCAAGTGATCCTCCAGCCTCAGCCTCCCAGAATGCTAGGATTACAGGCATGAGCCACCGCGCCTCGGCCTCTCAGACAGTTCTTTACAGAAAACTCGGAACTATTAACTTAGACAATTTTCAGAAGTATTTTGGGAAATTGAAGGAAATGGAATTTCCCCCCTTGATTCCTGTGCCTATGCCACCCTCTTTCTTTTTTGATAGAAACAAGATCTTGCTATGTTGCCCAGGCTGGTCTTGAACTCCTGGCCTCAAGTAACACTCCTGCCTTGACCTCCCAGAATGCTGGGATTACTGGCACAATGTACTATGCCCTGCCTCATTGGACTTTTTTCTAAATACATCATAAAGAGCCTATTGTCGTAATATTTTAGGAATCGAAGAGACCATGAAGGTCATCCGTTCCAGTTCCTCTTACTTCATAGATGAGACTGATGCTGAGAGAAGCTAAGCTACTTGTTTAAGATCTTTTAAATAGTCCAGTGATTCTCAGTCCTGGCTGACTTTGGAGCCATCTGTAAAGCTTTTAAAAAATACTAATGTCTAGGACCCACCCTCAGAGTTTGTTTTAACTGATCTTTGTAACGCCCCCTGGGTAATTATAATCAAACATTACAACAGTATTAAAATGAACCATTTGCCTTTTAACATTCTCATTTAGCCTTTAACATTGAAGCATTCTAACTGTTGTAGATGAAACCATTATATTTCTTACACCTTTTAGGTTGGCAAACTTTCTTGCTTTGTGGAAAATAAACCTGTAAACTTTATGGAAAAATCAAAACTTTGATGTTGAAATCTTTATTTTAAATTAATTTGTCAAGTCAACTAGTAAAGTTTTTTAAATCTATATGTGTGTAACAGACGATGTTAAAATGAAGTTTATGCCTATCCTACCTAAGATTAATTTTTATCTTCCATTATTTATTCAGATTCTGGAATGTAATTTTTTTGTTTAGACTTTTTCCCAAAAATTTTTATTTTTCCTATATAGGTGAAAGCACTGAAAGAGAAGATTGAATCTGAAAAGGGAAAAGATGCCTTTCCGGTAGCAGGTCAAAAATTAATTTATGCAGGTATGAATTAAATATTAAAATTAATATGCCACTTCTTCCTTACAGCGATATTATTTTAGTTTTAGAAATGTTATCTTACAAATTGTAGTGTATTCGAATTGATTGTCAGAAACATTGTACATATAAAAGCAGTGAAAGAGCAGTGATTTGAATATGATATTGATATTCAATCTTCTCTTTATTCACATTTGCCCTGTGTATTTTTCCATCCAGTGATGTTAGTTTTGTTCAGTTTTATCTTTTGTAAGCATCACATAACTGGCTTTTGTGTTTTTAGTCAAACTGAGCTTCTTTTTAAATTTGTTGAATTGAAACCGTTTATACTGGTTGTGTTATTATCATACTTGGAATCATTTCTGCAAAGTTAAATTTCAACCAAAATTGAAGAATATTAAACTTACATGTTAAAAGACACTATAATTGACAGGAAGGAAAACAATTAATATTCAGATAATATATAGAATTCTTAGAAATCAATAAAGAAAGGATGACCGATAAAAAAGCAACAAAGGAAATGAAAAGGAAATTTTAAATTTAACTAGCCTCACTGGCAGCCAGGAAAATGTATGTTAAAAATAGACTTGATACCTGAATTTAGTAGAGAAAATTCTCTTTATTCTTCAAAGGAAATACTGAACACTGTCATTGTAGATATCAGTAAGGTGGGTCTTTGTTTGCCCATGTATATCTTGTCTTTTTCTGGATGGCATTTTCTTAGCTGAGACTGGGGGAAATGCTAGCCTCGAGATTTAACCCCATCATTTTTATAGGTCAGAATTCAGAAGCCTAGAGAGACAGACATAAAATTCAAATTCCCGATTTCTAGTCTTGGCCTGTTTTTTCATTTCTACCCAGAATAAAGTCTGTATTCCTTTTTATCTTAATGCTTGCAGCTTTGGAGTCAATAACTTTTTAAAGATGGGAAGCTAAATTCACAGAATGGGAAACATCGAGTTGTTCTGACCTAATACTTGAGGGTTGGCTTGACCACAACTTTGTGTACTTCTTTGTGCATTACTGAGTTCTGTAGCATCTTGCCTTTTCTTGTATCCTGTGTCATTTTCTGAAGTACTTTTAATGTCTTGTTTTGATAGTATTGGAATGTTCCTGATTTGTCAGGTGTCTGGTATTTTGGAGAACAGGAAATTTGTTCCTCTCTCCTTCCCATCAGGAAGGAATATAGGTTATTTGCTGGGCCCTTGGGCAGTCACAATATTGAATTTTCTTTGTCTTCATGATCTGCCCTTTCTCACAACCTCTTTAATATTTTCTTGCCCAGCAAGTCTTTTATATGATAAAGTAATACATTTTTTAAAATTACTTGGCATTTTATATGCAGTATGTAAAAGTTTGATATCTTTTAGTCACATGTTTATGCTGTTTTAACTATCGTGTTTCCATTTATCTTTATCTTGGATGATTGCCTAATGTTTTCCATTGGGGAAAGTAGTAATTAATAGAATTGATGTTGATGATTAATTAATAGAAAGTTTTAAGTTACATGTAAGACAAAAGATTATTGCACTTTAGGTAACATTTTATTCTCTTATTATATTAGGCAAAATCCTCAATGATGATACAGCTCTCAAAGAATATAAAATTGATGAGAAAAACTTTGTGGTGGTTATGGTGACAAAAGTAAGTTTCAGCCTCATTCTATGTTTATGTGTGTGAGTCTTTTAGAGATTAATGATACCAAGTCCACATAACGGACACAGTTTATACACATACATCGCAGTGTGCACTTAACTGCTGTTAAAGGTTTTAAGAATTTACCTTGGATCAACCATAAAGTTATTAAATTTATATATTGTTTTAATATAATTTTTATGTAAATTAACATAATTGAAATATAAAATGTCATGTTAAAATTATTTTTGCTGGATTACTGAAATCACTTACATAATTATTTTTAAATGTGCTTAGAAGTTAAATAAATGTTTCTTATTCTGTAGTTTTTAATAAAGGTGCTTTAACTGAACTTGCTAAGTTATGTACTAGACAAGCTCTTCAAGGCAGAAAAGGCATGTAAGTTCATTATTTCAGTGATATTTCTTAGTGAAGGAATATATTTTTAGAAATTAAATGAAGGAAAAGGCAACTAAAGAAATAATGAAATGGTTTTTGTGAGGAAGTTTTAAACAGCAGCTTTCCTGTGATTTATTGGGCCGAAATATTTTGGGGATGATGCATAGAATAAAAAGTTTTTTCTAAAGCAGAGAATAAACATGGATTTTTTAAGAGACTGCTTTATTTATGTACTTGTTTATTTAAGGATACATAATCATGCAGTAGAGAGTTAAGACAAATGGAGAAATGGGACTCATGAAGTTAATTTTTAGGATTGAATCATCATAATCAGCAAAAGAACAGTGTTACTTGTAGCATCGAAAGTAAGTTTAAATCAGTACTTGGAACCACTTAATCAAAGACTAAAAGTAGAATAAATGTGGATTTTTCTCCAAAGTCACAAGATAACCAATAGTAGTAGAAAATAGAGTTGAAGAAATACATTTTAATTACTGCATACTTTTGTACTGGGAAACAAAACACAGCTAAACAGTCTATATGTGTTGGACTTGAAAATTTTTATAATCTGTTAAGAACCATATTGATTTTGCTACATTTAACCACTTTGTTATATGTTAAACTTTAAATATAGAAAAGCAAAATCATGCCAGGAAACCTTGTCTCATCTAGTTTGTTTTTTCCAACTGTGGTAAAGTATACATAACAGTATTTTGCAATTTAACCATTTTAAGTGTGCAGTACAGTCACATTGCTTTGCAACCCATCACCACCATCCATCTCCAGAACTCTGTTATCTTTCCAGATTGAAACTCTGTACTTACTAAACACTAACTCCCCATTCCCCCTCCTTCCTTCCAGCCACTGACATGTATCATTCTGCTTTCTGTCTCTATGAATGACTACTTTAGGTTCCTTATATAAGTGGAATCCTACAGTATTTCTTTTTATGACTGGCTTATTTTCTTTTAGCATAATGTCTTCAAGGTTCATCTATGTTGTAACATGTGCTAGAATCTCCTTCCTTTTTAAGGGTGAATAATCTGTTTTCTCATCTAGTTTTATCATACATAATACATAATGGAAAATGTGATAGTCACACATTTGGATATGTTTTATTATTGGTCTTGTTTCCTTTAGTATTACAGTAACCTCGAGTATTTGGAATTGTAGCCCCCAACCCTTGGTCCGTCTGCAGCCTGTTAGGGACTGGGCCACAGAGCTCCTCCTCACCCCCTGCCCTCCTCCCATCCATGGAATAATTGTCCTCCATGAAACTTAGGAAAGTGGGAGATGGTGCACACAGCAGTGGGCGAGCGAGTGCAGCTTCATCTGCATTTACAGTGGCTCCCACCTGAGCTCTTCCCCGCCTTGGAAAAATTACCTTACACGAAACCAGTCCCTGGTGCCAAAAAGGTTAGGGTCCACTGATTTGGAACACAGCTAAGAATTAAGTAGAAAAGTTCTCAGAAGAAGTGTGTGTATTTGAGGAGTAGATACTTGGAGCCTATTCTTATGTTACATAGGATTCTAATGATATTAATGGTGGTTTTATATTGAAGTTAATAGTAGAGGCCAACTATTCAAAAGGGGAAGAAAGCTGCTATGGTAAGACATTATGGGAACAATGAGAAACGACCTTACTACAAAGAAGAAAAAGGAAAAAGCTATTAATATGAAAAGCAAGAAGAAAAACTTTAAAAAACAGAAGAGGGCTTGGTACTGTTTAAAAGAAGATGTAAGTGGCTCTTCATGCCAATAGAGATCTCGAAGGCGTGGTAAATTAGAATATTATATTGATCACAAATAATTTAGGAAAATATTAAACAGGTATACCACATTTAAAATACATTTTGTATAGATTGGTTATTATAAAGTTTTGGTGCTTAAAACTCTAAATCTTCACCTTCACGAAGCTTCAGTTTATCCACAATTACTTTTTATCTGAGAATTGCTGCATATTGGAGTTTTAGAGCATTATTACTCTGCAGAGTATTATATTGGCAGTTAAGAAAATTAAGCTAAATGTGAGGCTCTTAGACTAGGGAAAGAAGGGAGTAAATGCTACTCACACTTTTTATAGCCTCTTTCCACCACTTTTCACCAGACACTTTTTCCCCAGTGTGATCCCCACTGGCTCAAATCGAACAAGACACAATGCAGCTCGTTGGTTTTAGAGTTTGATTTATGTTTGTGGCAAATTGTGTTGAATTTTAATCCCATCTTCTATTAAGTTACCTTTTGTCTTTAGGAAAGTTATGAGTTGAACAGGTAGTGAACATTGGAGAAAAATAAAACTCATATAGTAGTATTTTTATATACATATACAGATGTCAGGGACACCAGCACCCCACCCCCACACAGTCAAATGTTTGCATATAACTTTTGACTCCTCAAAAACTTAACCTGTTGTTGACCAGAATCGTTACCAATTAAACAATCAATTAATGCATACTTTGTGTGTTATGTGTATCATATACTATATTCTTACAGTAAAGTAAGCTAGAGAGAGAAAAAATATTATTAATAAAATGTTGAGAAGATATTTTTTACTATTTATTAAGTCGAAATGTATCATCATAAAGGTCTTCATCCTTCTTGTCTTCCTGTTGAGAAGGCTGAGGAAGAGGGAGGTGTTGGTCTTGCTCTCTCAGGGGTGGAGGTAGAAGGGCGGGGAGACAAGGAGAGGCAGGCACACTGAGTAATTTATATCGAAAAAATTCTGCATCTAAGTAGACCCATGCGGTTCAAACCCTTGTTTGGGGGTCAACTGTAATTGCTTTTGTTATGTGGGAGGCTTTATGGTGCTGCTTCTAGTTCAGAAAAATGCTGAGCATGTGGCTGTAATTTTATTTGGCCTTTATTTTTCTGTTTAACTACATATGCATCTCAATGTTATTAACGCCTTTGTACTTGGACCTGTTGATTATAGTCAATATTGGGATTTTCCTCCTCCTCCTAAAATAAGATTCAGCAGACTATTTGGCATGTTCATTAATAATCGTATTTCTATTTATACTTAGATTTCAAGAAAATTATTTTGGTAACACTTTTAAATGGTTATGGGTAAAGTTATAACCAGGGTTTTGCTGAGTGCGGTGGCTCAAGTCTGTAATCCCAGCACTTTGGGAGGCTGAGGCAGGAGGAACACTTGAGACCAGCCTGGGCAACAGAGCAAGACCCCATCACTACAAAACATTTTTTTAAAAATTGGCCAGGTGTACTGGTGTGTGCCTATAGTCCCAGCTAGTTGGGAGGCTGAGGCAGGAGGATTGCTTGAGCCCAGGAGTCGGAGATTACAGTAAGCCACTGCATTCCAGCCTGGGTTACAGAGGAGTGCGTTTCTTTAAAAAAAAAAAAAAAAAAGTTACAGGCTGGGCGCAGTGGCTTACGCCTGTAATCCTAGCACTCTGGGAGGCCACGGCAGGCGGATTGTTTGAGCTCAGGAGTTTGAGACCAGCCTGAGCAAGAGCGAGACCCCGTCTCTACTAAAAATATAAAGAAATCGGACAACTAAAACTATATAGAAAAAACTAGCCGGGCATGGTGGCGTGTGCCTGTGGTCCCAGCTACTCAGGAGGCTGAGGCAGTAGGATTGCTTGAGCCCAGGAGTTTGAGGTTGCTCTGAGCTAGGCTGACGCCACGGCACTCACTCTAGCCAGGGCAACAGAGTGAGACTCTGTCTCGAAAAAAAAGTTACAACCAAGGTACATAGATAAAGTTTTTTGGGAAAATTATGTGGTTCCCTTTTTTCAAATACATATTCTATATGTTTTAAAATGTTGAGTTCTTTTGGTTCTTTTTCATATTAACTTCACATAAAGTCTGAAGTTGTTGGGTAAAGCTAATTGAGGTTGATAGTTAAGATATGCTCCTGTGAGCTTTGAGAGTAACAGTGATTCAGATTGCTAATATCTATCATTTATTATGTCATTTTACAAAATTATTTCAAGTTACACATTTGTATTACTGTTATGTTTGTGGCATCCTGTAACAATATTGTCTAATTAGAGATCAGGTAATGTGTAGTATTTTATTGTAATTATTTTGCTTTTTAATGTGTTTAGCCCAAAGCAGTGTCAACACCAGCACCAGCTACAACTCAGCAATCAAATCCTGCCACCACTACACCAGTTACTTCCTCCACAGCAACAACTGTGGCTCAGGCCCCAACCCCTGCCCCTGCTTTGGCTCCCACTTCCACACCTGCATCCATCACTCCAGCCTCAACGACAGCATCTGCCGAACCTGCACCTGCTAGTGCAACTAAACAAGAGAAACCTGCAGAAAAGCCAGCAGAGACACCACTGGCTACTAGCCCAACATCAACTGACAGGTAAGAACTGGATTCTGGGAAATATTATCTCAAAATATGTGTTTAACAAGATCTTCATGCATGTATTTATTTTGATTATTGTTTAGAGCAAACTGACTTTGTATCTTCTATGTTAAGCCCTTTCTAAACTTTGAACTCTGAATAAAGCACATGCTGTGTTTATTTTGATAGTTTACTAAGGAGAATATAAATTTTCTAAATCCATATTTTTATGCTCTGCATTGATTTTTTTCGTTTCTTTTTTTTTTTTTTAGGGAAAGGAAAGTGGGTCAAAGTCATTATTCATTTTGAGTATAAATGTTAGAAAATATAAATGACCAAAAAGAATAAGAATGATAAAATAATACTACATTGCCACGCCAGTCATTATTTATATTTGATCTTCATTCTTTTGTCATTATCATACATATCATAAGCGTCTTTCCATGTCAGTAAATATTTCCAATTATTGCATAGCATTGTGTCTGGTTCTGACATTTGTTAGCTCTTGTAACCTTAGAAAAGTACTTAATATCTTTGGGGTTTTTCCTCATCTATAAAATGTGGATGACAGTAGGATCTATCTCATAAAGTTGTTATAAGGATTAAGTGAAATAGTAAATGTCAAAGATCTAGAAGAGCACATGATACACAGTTAGGTGCAGAGTAAGAGTCAGCAGTGGTTATATCACCTAACACCTTTTGTTGAACCTTTAGATTGTTTCAATTTCTCACTGTTAGGCCTATGTTTGTGAACCTGTGTAGAAATTTAAGTTTTTGCTTGTGTAGGTCTTTAGAAAAAAGGGAAAAAGTGCTGCGATATTTTGGGGTGCAAGAAATAATTTCTTGGGGCAAGTGGGCAGTTGTAGGATTATTGAGCACTTTAATTCAGAGATTTTTTTCCCTCCCCAAATGATCAATAAAATGACCAAAGTAAATGCTTTAGTCAGGATTTTCTTGGCTGGAAATTGTACAGAGCAATCCTTTCTTCATCTAAGAGCATGAGTCATATTATGGCCAACCTTCACTGGCCCTGGAGCTGTGTTTGTGACTTAGTGCAACTCAGGACCTCAGCAGCAGTAATTATATGATTTTTGGAATCAGGAATAAACACTATGGAAACTGATGCAATGACTGGAAATACTGACATGAAAGGGTATTTACGAGGTATATGACAATGATCTGAAAGAATATAGTCATGATCCTCCATTTTAGTGTTCTGCCTTAAGTGTGATTTATATGTCTGACCCAGTCAACCATGTTTGGAGGAGTCTGAGCCACCTGGTTTGTCGCTCATTCACGGTCTCTTTCCAAAGAACTGATTCCTGGAGAAGACAATACAGGTTATAAAATATTTTCCCCATGTTTACCTAAAAAGCTTTTTTAGGCATTCCCTGACACTGTTGCCTAATTTGATCCATTTCTACCATGTGTATAATATAATCAGCTATCTTACCTAGTAGGAGACAACCCAGAGTCAGAGTAAGCTATTATATCAAAGGGCTGTTGATCAATTCTATATGAGAGGGAACTTATAAATTTAACAGACCATTTAAATATTATAAATGTAATTAAATGTCTTGAGTCAGTACAGTATATCTTATTTTCTTTTTTTTTTTTTTATTTCAGCATAATATGGGGGTACAGATGTTTAGGTTACGTGTGTTGCCCTTGCCCCCCCCCCCAGTCCAGGTTTCAAATATGTCCATCCTATTGCATGGTGCACATTGCACTATTTGTGTATGCATATACCCGTCCCCTCCTCCCTCCTCCCCCCTCCCCCCTCCCCCCATATCTTAATTTCTTAAATGCTTTAAGCTCCTTACAAGAGCTCAGTGTAAGAATTCCAAAATTGATTAATACATTTTCATTGATGTACTAATATCATAAATTTAAATTTGTTTCATTATCTCTGTTTTTTTTCTTCCTGGAGGTACAGTTTTATTTACTTATTCTGAAGAGTTAGGATTACCTTTTCAGACCTACAGAAGTTGTATATGTTGATGGTCAGTGATGCAGGAAAACGGACACTAGAGTTTCCTTACTTAGTTGAATTTTATACGTCAACTGCCTAGTCTTATTTCTGAATATTTTACATCTCAGAGAAAGATAACATAGGAAGAAAGGAATGAGAGAAGCTCAGAAAACAAGCTGCGTAAATGTGCCTTAGTTTCTTCATCTGTGCTAAAAACATCTGTTAATAGCATCCTGCAAACCACAAAACTTAGTACATAATTATCAGGAGACATGCTGGTATTAATTTTGTGGGATGTTGGGAAGTTTGTTCTTCATCACTGGCCTGATATTTCATTATTAGGGATTTGTTTCTTTAAGTCAATTTTATTCTTTAAAAACCACCTCTTAGGCCGGGCGCGGTGGCTCACGCCTGTAATCCTAGCACTCTGAGAGGCCGAGGCAGGCGGGTTGTTTGAGCTCAGGAGTTCGAGACCAGCCTGAGCAAGAGCAAGACCCTGTCTCTACTAAAAATAGAAAGAAATGATCTGGATAACTAAAAATATACAGAAAATATTAGCTGGGCATAGTGGCGCATGCCTGTAATCCCAACTACTCAGGAGGCTGAGGCAGAAGGATTGCTTGAGCCTAGGAGTGTGAGGTTGCTGTGAGCTAGGCAGACGCCACGGCACTCACTCTAGCCTGGGCAAAAAGAGTGAGATTCTGTCTCAAAAAAAAAAAAAACACCTCTTATAGTGCAAATTCTACTTGTTGATACCTACCTTAAAGAAACTGCATTTGTACATAATGACTACATTGATTGGAATCAAGGACAAATTGGAATCAACCTAAATATACATCATTAAGGAAACAACTTGACCTGTGGTTGATTTGTAGAAGGGAACATTGCAACTCAACAGTGGTAGTTGACAAGCAGCATCAACGTCACTAGGAATGTGTTTGAAATGAATTCTTAGGTCCCAATCTAGACCTCTAAATCAGAATTATCCAGGGGCAGAGCCTAGAAATCAACAAGCTCTCTTGGTGAATTCTCAGGCTTTCTAAAACTTGAGAAGCCCTGGTACTGCTAGGGCAATTAAAGTATAGAGTATGGAAGCATATTAAATAAATGTGATTTCAAGGCTTTGTTAATGAAAAAACAGTTTGCAAAATAATATAGGCAATAACCATAAACCAAACAAAACCCATAAACAACATTGTATCTTTTCCATGGGTATGCATGTTAAAAAGTAGATGATAAGCTAACTGATGAGTGGTTTCCTATGTGGTTGGGGAGGGGAGAAGTGATGAGGTGGAATCAAGATTGAAGAATGGTAGTTAAAGTATGTATACTTCAGTCTTATCTGAGGTGCTTAAAGAGTAATTTTTAAAGCAATGTGTGAAAATAGTGCAGATTATTTTGAGGAGGCTAGTCCTACCAGATTTTAAAATGTATTGTACACAGTAATGATTAAAACAGTTTCAAATGGCTCATCTTAGAAAGATTGCTCAGGGAAATAGATAGCAGTAGAGAAATAGAGTCAAATAGGGTCAGAAACTTAATGTAAAATTAAAATGTAATTTTAAACCATTGTGGGGAAAATGTCATTGGGATAAATGCCTCACCATCTGGAATGAAAAAAAGATGGATCCCTCATACTGTACACTTATAAAGGTAAAGTCTAGGTGGATAAAGATTTAATGTAAAAAGTGAAGCCATAAACTGGTGGAGAGCAAGGAAAAAATAAGGATAATCTTAATTTGGGAAAATCCTTTCTAAGCAAGATAACAAAAAAAGGAACAGGAAAAATTCATAAATTTGATTACAAAAAAAATTCTAAAGTTGGGAGATTAAACTCCACATTCCTTGATAAGACCTTGATTTGATCCATGAAATGGAATACAGTACATCTGTGGGGAAAAAAATCAAAGTAGATTTGATTGTGCTCACATGGAATGATTGTTAAAAACAAAAACACACATTCTAAAAAAGCACAAACAAAAGCAAGACACAGGTTGTTACTCTTTTACATAGAAACTGCTATAATAAGTGGTCGTCTCTGGGTAGGGGTCTTGGGTAGAAAAAAATGATTTTGTTTTCATGTATTGTTCTTTTTGAAGTTTTACCTTTTCCACATGGTAGTTTTACTTACAGTAATCACATTGGGTGTTACGATACCAGGCTCTTTGCTAAGCACTCTCCTAACAGTAATCCTACCCACAACATTTTGGAGTAGGATACTGTTGTTAACTTCATTGTGTTGATGAAGAAACAGGCTTAGAAAGTGTAAGTAATTTATGAATTCAGACTTGGTTCTCTTGCTGTGCTACGGAGAACTGAAATAAAGTGTGTTTTTGTTTTTAAAATTGGGGCAGAGGGGTGTGTGTATGTTTTAATTTAAACTTCTTACTACTACCCTTACCACTTTGGTAAACTTCAGTTTATTTTTCTTTGGCATGCCCTTTATGGCCTTTCATAATCTTTTGTCTATTTTTTATTACAGACTCCTGCCATTCCCCAAAAGACACTTAGTCTTTTTAAACTGATTTCCTTTATGTTAGTACTTGGATTTATCCCACCTCTACCTTTTTTGCATATGCTATATTACTTAAATGCCTTCTTTCAGTTTTCTCATTCAAAACTTGCATATGAGACTTCACTATGTAAAGACTTTACAGCCTAATTTGGTTTTTCTATGTTTCTTTTGCTGTGACTTGATTTACAAATTATTTAACTTCTCGTGTATATTCTTTCAAGGAAATAATTGTGCATTATCTTTTTTGTATTCCTTAGATGAGTAGTAACCAATCTGTAAGCATGTTATTTTATATCTGTGGACATTTAAAATTATGGATTCTCATAATAGAAAGAATACTATGATTGAAAATTTTCCCTAAGCCGTGATACAGATAAAGCTTTTGGATTGGGCCAGATGTGGTGGCTCACACCTGTAATCCTAGTACCCTGAGAGGCGGAAGTGGGAGGATTTCGTGAGCTCAGGAGTTTGAGACCAGCCTAAGCCAGAGTGAAACCCGTCTCTAATAAAAATAGAAAAATTAGGAAAAAAAATAGAAAAATTAGCGTTTTGGCATGTACCTGTAGTCCCAGCTGGACTACAGGAGACTGAGGCAGGAGGATCTCTTGAGCTTAGGAGTTTGAGGTTGTGGTGAGCTGCAGTGACAACACTGCACTCTACCTGGGGCAACAGAGCGAGACTCTGTCTCAAAAAAAAAAGCTTCGGATTTAATCTAGAAGAGACTGTTTAAATACTGTAGCCAGAATTTTAACTATAATTAAAATCAAAGAATCTCTTTATAAATTGAACAGTTACTAAACTAATGTAAATTAAATGTTATGTACTTTTTGAAATGTGATTTTTCTAAAACCCTTTTACAGTACATCAGGAGATTCTTCTCGGTCAAACCTTTTTGAAGATGCAACAAGTGCACTTGGTAAGTGACTATCTTATAAATAACCTATAAGAGATAGGGGAGAGGTTTAAGTTTCACTTTTCTAGATCATGATAATGTATTAATTTTGATGGTTGTTTATAATCAAGCTGTAAAATGATTGATTTAGATGATTCGATTAATAGTGTTAATGAAGACTGTAAATTAATATTTTATATATTCTTTAAAACTCTTGCAGTTAAGCATTCTTCTTTCCACAAAGCAAATAATTTTCCATTTTTCAAGTGAATTTTAAATGTGGTCTTAAGGCTGATCTGTGTATGGGTTTATAACAAAGTGTCTTTGAAATGGGTGTAAAATTTTCTGCCTCACACATCATGTTTATTTACCTGCAGCCTTCATTTCAACTTATTGGCCCTATAGGTTCCTATCTCCCATCTTGTTTGTATTGGCTTGCAGCAAAAATGCCTTTTTATCCCAGCTTTTAATTTTATCTATTGACTATGCCTTTCCAGCTCCCTTCACCCCTAATCTGTCAAAATCAAGCAACTTCTTTTCTCCCATTGGAACATCTCTGGTACAGATCCTGCTCATTATTGGTTTATTGGCTGGCAACCCCATTCCTGGTCTTTGGTACTCTTAAATGGAAAGGAGTTAGAAAGTTGGGAACAGATGGAAACAGTAGCTTCAGTGGTGTATGGGCTTCTGGATTCCAGCTTGACTTCTGTGGCAGCGAAGTTCCAACAGCAGTAGCGCCTGCCTCTTAGGATCTGAGTTGGTCCTCTAACCTAACTGGGCTTGAACTCCATGATACCCTTATTGCTGTGGAAAATGGCATGTCCACGTAGGGGTAACATAGTTATTTAAATAATCTAAGATCACCTGGGTGTGCCAAACCCAGATTTCCATCTTTGAGGTGCAGTTTCTTGGGACTCTTCTGCTACTGAATACCTTATGAGTTGGTGTCTAGTTAGGAAATCAGAAATCACTGTTTCAGACAGGGAAAGGCTTAATCTTAGGAAATTATTACAAAAATATTGGAAGGGCTGGAGAAGAGGATTACCCAGAGATGAGTAAACTGTTCTGTGGCCTCAGGGCTGGAGCCAGCTGGCACTTGTCCCTAATGCTGCTGAAGGCCCTGGCTGCGGCTGTGGCCACTGCTGCTGTGGTTGGGTTGCATCGATGTTGCGGAGCAGGAGCCCAGGAGTCCATGGCTGTAGCTGCTGCTGCACCTAAGCTTCTGGTGACCATGTCTGCCTTTTTACATCTTTCTGTCTCGGTCACCATGCCCAGCTAATTTGTTAAAATTTTTTGTAGCAGCAGTGTCTCACTATGTTGTCCAGGCTGGTCTTGAACTCTTGGCTTCAAGTGATCCTCCTACCTTGGCCTCCTAAAGTGCTAGAATTACAGTCATGAACCACTGCACACAGCCCAAAGTGGACTTTGTAATAGCATCGTCATTAGTTCCTTTAATAGCTCCTCATGACCTAGAAGATAAGTCCAAAGCTCTTCTTAATTACATATGTAAGATTCTTCATCACCACCTCTTTAGTCTCATTAGTTCTGTCTCTTTTCGGTTCTCCCCAGTTTTTTTTACAAGTCATTTGCCTTTGTACTTTTAAGACCTGCAAAGTAGCACACAGTTTATGGGCATTACTTTTTGAGTTTTTGTAATTTGATTAATTAGGAAACATGACTTGAGGAGGCACAGTTAATGACTCAGTGTGGGGGCTCTGGACTGGAGAGCCTGTGTTTGTATTTTTGCACCATGACTTATCAGCCATTGATACCTTGATCAAATTATTAATCTCTCTAAGCCTCATCATTAAAAGGAGATGAAAATAAACCTTTCTCATGAGGTTCTTTTGTGAGAACTAAATGAGATACACTGTGTTAAAATAGTATAGTTCTGATTCTCTACAACTTTTAATTTTGATAATATTAATGCTGATTTCTGTATCTGGAAACTAGGTTACTGAAAATGTATTGCCACTTGAGTGGCTTTGTGCCAAAATTGTATCAGTGGACAATTAAGAAAATAAATATTAAAAAGTATTTTATGGGATGGGAAGCCATTACTTTAAACAAGATATCAAATGCTTAATTTGCTCAGTGATGAGGTTTTTTAAACTATTAAATACCTTTATTTTTGAAAATTTTGCAGAAAAATGATTTATTCAGCAGATAGTGTGTTAGCCACGTGTCAGGGAAATGTGTAAAATGACATGGTCTCTGCACAGTTGAATCTGCATAATAAAACATAAAATAAGTTGCAAATCTTGATAAATGATATTAAGAATACAAAGGACTTCCATAAAGAAAAACAGAAGGCTACTTAGGATTGCTAGGCAATACTTCAGATTATAACTTTGAAATTTAGGACCAAAGCATGTGAGGGAGTTGGCGTCCTAAGAAAGCAGGCGTGGTAAAGCTCTGGGGCAGGAAAAAGCATGACCTGTTGAAGTAATCCAAGGAGGAGGAGTGTGATGTGTGGAGGATTGCTGAGGGCTGGGAGCCCAAAAAAGACAAGGTTTTCTTTTTTAAAAGTTCACTTTTAACTGGCTAAAGAATGGATTGTAGGTGTGGGAGCAGGAGTGGAAGCAGAGTATAGTCCAGACCTGAGATGGCTGTGGGCTGCTCCTGAGTAATGACAGTGGGGAGAGAAGGATCTCGATGGATTTGGGGTGTAATTTAGAGATAGAACCTACGAGGTGTGCTGGTAAGTAAGGTGTGGAAAGGAAGGGGAAAAGAAACAAATCACCAGGTTTTCTGGTTCAGGCACTTAGGTGGATAGAGGTGTCATTTATTGAAAGGGAGAAGACAGAATGGTGGGACACATTTGAGGGGGAAATCTTTATTGGAAGTAATTGAGTGAGTGGAATGTGAGAAAGTGGACACAGCATGCTGCATAGCTGTGGCTGTGAAGGGAGAAGAGCAGGTAGTTCCTGAAAGAGGAATTGGGATGGGATCAAGGGAGGTGTGTTTTTATTTTAGGGGGACATATAGGACATAGTTAGCTTCTGATCAGGATAATTAAGTAAGGAAGGAAGGGTGAAGGTGGAAAAGAGAGAGAATAACCAAGTGCAGCTCTTTGAGGTGGCGATAAAGGCAGCGGTACGCAGAGCACAAATGGAAGAAAAGATCATTTTAAGTGAGGCGAGTTTATTGGGGGTAGGAGCAGCTTTTCATTCCATCAGAGTGTTGTCTGCCGTTTTCATGAAGAGTGAGTTAAGTCTTTCTCTGAGAGAAAGGGTTGGAGAGAGTCTGTGGGAAGTGACTTATTGGAATAGTAGTGCTTAGGACATTAATACCACTTTTGTGTGGCATATGAGATTCTAATTTTCTAGCTCCTATCCTCACTTTCCCCACCATTTTGATAATACAACTACAATCTTGTGGCATCAGAGTTGATTGCTTGAAATGCCCCCCTGCATGTTTTCAGAATTCAGTTCATCTGTCTGTTACAGGTGGCCTTCCCTGACCTCCCACTAATTCTCTCTTAACTTTGTACCTGATACTTCTATTGTACTTAAAAAATACATTGTATTAGTTTTCTATTGCTACTATAGTAAATTACCACAACCTTAGTGGTGTGAAACAACACAGATTTATCATCTTGTATTACTTACTGTAGGTTAGAAGTCTGACAGGGAGCTCACTGGGCTATAAAATTAAGGGGTCCGCATTTCTTTCTGGAGACACAAGGGCAGAATTCAGTTCTTTGTCATAACCAACTTGTAGAGGCTGCCCCCACATCTTGGCTTGTGACCCCTTTCTACATCTTTAAAGGCAACAACAGCATTTGACCCTCTCATGTGCTTTCTTAAACTTCTAAGAACCTTTGTAATTACACGGGCCCACTCAGATGATCCAATAATCCAGGATGAATTCCCTATTTTAAAGTCAGCTGATTAGCAGCCTTAATTTCATCTACAACTTCAATTTTCCTTTGTCATGTAACCTAATGTATTTATAGGTTCCAGGGATCAGACCATGGATATCTTTGAGGTACAATTTTTCTACCTACTACATGTATGTTGTAATTTATACTGTTATTCATCTTTGTATTCCAATACAGTAGTGCCTGAAACATTGTATACATGTATACATACAATCAAGAATTTGTAGAAGATGTTGATTAAAAATTTTTTTTCCCCTCCACCTGCTCCCCCCTCTTTTTAGTGACAGGTCAGTCTTATGAGAATATGGTAACTGAGATCATGTCAATGGGCTATGAACGAGAGCAAGTAATTGCAGCCCTGAGAGCCAGTTTCAACAACCCTGACAGAGCAGTGGAATATCTTTTAATGGTGAGAAGTGTGTTTTACTTTTCTTCATTTTAGTTGTTTAATATCAAAATCTCAAACAGATTTTAAAGGATGGGTTAACAATTCACAGAGAAGAATAATGTATTTTAAAAATATATAATAATAATGTATTCTAGATAATTTATATAATGCTCTTGTTTTTCCTAGTATGTTAACATTTTTTGTTGATGAGTTAACAATTCATGGAGAAAAATAATGTATTTTAGATAATTTATTTAATGCTTTTATTTTTCCTAGTATGTTAACATTTTTGTCAATAAAATGTAACATTTTTTAAGAGATTCTGTGGTAGGGTTTTAGTTAGAAAACAGCATGACTAAATGATTATAAAATTGGCTATCCAGTTAGAGTGTAGTGCCTTGTACTCCAATTATGTCATCCGTAGTGGATGACAATTGTGTGTTGGGGGTGGAGGGGAGATTTTTAATCTAATGATCCAACATTTCAGTAGCTTTTCAGGTGTCAGTGTGATATCCTGGATGAATTATTTAGAGCAAAAATGTCAATCTGGGAGCCCAAGCTAAATTTTATTTGCTTATACTTAGTAAATTTCTGTAATTGGTTGCCAGTTTTTTCAAGCTGGGAGAGTTCACATAAAAAATACAGATTTCCGGTTTATCTGGACAATCTTGATCCTGGGTTTTTGTATTCACTCTCTGTACCTGATGTAGCATCATGCACTTTAATGTGTGATGTTACTTGCCTGGTTTCCATTGGCATTTGAATTTGTTAGTGTGTTTTTTCTATAGTCAGTAGCAGTTGAGGGACTTTTGAATAAAGTTTTTTTGTTTTGTTTTTAGGGGTTTTTTTTTTGTTTTTTTTTTACTGACAATAAAGGGTTTGGAGAAATAGGTTGTTGTGGACATTGACTGGAAACCCTTGCTATTTTAGACATTAAAGTAAAAGAATTCTGAACATAGAATTTTGTAATAACATTGGATTAACCTTTTTTTAGTCTTAAACTTTTATTCTGTAATTGTGTTTGGTGTTTTGGAGTATTATTAAAGTCTGAATTACCCTGAATATCATCTTGAAGATCCATGGTCCTAACTCTCGGGGAATGCAGTCTACAGTTTCTATTCCTTTGTTTCTAGGCTGTACTTCTGTTAGAGACTCCTTTTCAGGTAGCTAGTTGTGAGAGAGTCACAGTCGTAAGCTAACTAACTGTGCTCTGCCTTCACCAGTTACTTGCCTATGCATTTGTATAGAGAGTCACAGAATCATTTCTGAACATACCATTTTGTCTTTTTGAATTCACTTTTCCATTGTCCTGTTGGATAGTGTCTTTAAATGCTACCAGTTCATTTATTTATCCAGTTTGTTTGGAGTTGAGGAATCATATCGAATTGATGATTGTTAATTGGTAATTGGATGTCCTCCAGATTCTGTAAAAATATTGTCTTATTTTTTATGAGATGGCTTTAATTTATACCTGATTTAGATTCTTTTTAATTGCATCAGTTTGATCTAATGGATGTGAAGTTTTGAGATATAAAAAAATGAATCACTATTTCTAAATTCGCTGAATTTTAAAACTGCTGTATAGCAGCAAGTGCAAATAAATAGATGAGAGATGAGTTCATGAAACAATTTAACTAAAATTTTTTTATGTACTTACTGTTTGTTTCATAGACTGAAAACAAAAGCTTCTTTTAACTCTTACTAGTTAATGTATAAGTGAATGTGAATGAACGGAAAGAAGAAATATTGATCCCTTATCTAATAAGAGACTATATACCATTAGAGGTAGAGATGTAGCAGTGATAGTTAACTTTTTAGTTTAACAAACCTGTTTGAGAATTTGATGGGTAGACCCTAGACCTGTATATAGTTTGTTAGCATTTAATAACTCCTCATCTAACGTAAAGGTTTGAATTGTGTTGAACTCTGAAAAACAATTGTTTCCAATGTCTGCATTAGTAACATCTGCTACAGGGCATCTACTGCAGGCAGCCATTATCCTGTTATTCATTACTCTTCATTCTTTATATGATGATGAGCTTGGCTTCTGGCTTATTAGCAAATGGAAGCATTTGCCATCTTTTATTCAATTGTAATGTTTTCTTCATTCTCCTTTCAGAATCTGTAATAATTTGATAAAGACTTTAAAAGTTATGATGAGATGTCTGTAAATCATATGTATCAAAATAGGGTATCTTCAGTTTTAATGCAGTTTTAAGCTATAATTTCAGAAGATAAATACTACAAACTTACAGAAAATATCACTTAAAAGTTAAATTGTTTAAATTTCTTTTATATCTATTTTGTGAATTTCAAAAAATTAATTTATGTATGCCACACTTTCTCGGTACCATGGATCAGTGGAGGAGGTCCTCCTTACATGTCCACTGTGGTACCCGATCTGTAATCATTGGGCTTTTTATTTTCCCAGGAGTCATTTCAGAACTGTCAAGTATGCATTAAAACATCTTTCTTTGGATGATCTTAAGGCTTAGGGGGTTACAAATGCAATCTTTTCTATCACTAAGCAACAGCTGATGAAAGTTTCTAAAAAGTTCAAAAATCAACTAGAGCAACAAGTTGCACAAAAACCTTGGTTATATTCAGTTTTCATAAATGTATCGGTGTTTTTAAAATTTTAAAAATTAGATGTGGTAGGTGTCTTATTGAACAACAGAGCTAGAGAACATTTCCAACATTGTGCAAAGTTCTGTTGAACTATGCTGCTTTATATTAAAGCATTGTGGGTTTTTCTGTACCATACCCAGGTCATTTCTAATCTAATTGAATCCATGCAGCTTAATAATCCTTTACTTATATTATTGAAGCAGACATCGATTTGATGCTTTTAGAAATTAGACAGGAATATGAAATAGACTATAAGTCTCTTATTCTGTATAATATTTAACTAATTTTGTGTGATGGGATATCTTAAAGCTTGGAAATTGTGTTGTAGGGAATCCCTGGAGATAGAGAAAGTCAGGCTGTGGTTGACCCCCCTCAGGCGGCTAGTACTGGGGCTCCTCAGTCTTCAGCAGTGGCGGCAGCTGCAGCAACTACGACAGCAACAACTACAACAACAAGTTCTGGAGGTAAAGTGGAATCTTTTGGATGAGGAGGAAATGGTCCTGAATTTTTAACATAAAATAATTTAATAATTTAATCTAAAATACTTCAGAAGTGAGGTTCATTTCCATAGCATTTGGATAACTCTTAAGATAAGTTTTCTATTCATTAATGTTAGAGAGAGGCCCAAAAGAAATTCTACCAAGTGAATGTAACATATTAAACATCAGTGCAGCAGCTTTGTCAAAGGGAATATTCTGTTTTGTTTATTGTAAGGAAAAAGGTGCTTTCGAGTTTGCATGTAGTGTTACTTTCTGAAGCCATGTGGGATGGTTTATTGCCTTGTATCTTTATCTCTCCATAAATGTTATAAAGTATTTATAATTTCAAGGCCAGCAGCACCTTAGTAGTTATAATACAACCAAGAAAATGAAGCCCTGAGAGTTTTAAAATCTGATTAACTAGAGGGGAAGGCAAAGCTTGAATTCAGGTCTCCTTACTGGTTGATACCTATGCTCCCATTGCCGTAGGTCTGGCTGCAGAGCAAAGCCTGAAGCCTGCAGGCCTAGAAATTACATAGTGTTCTCCTTTATTCATTCTTGTATAAACTGGTAAAGTAATTTAGACTATTAATTTTGAAGAGCCCATTCTTTCACACATTTCTTAATTCTAATTATGGCGGTCACCTCTGGTTGACAAAAATCTCTAAGTGTTTTGTGTACAGTCTCCCAGAGATTAGGCCTTTCATTTATTGAGATTTCAGCATGGTAGTAGAAACAGGAGGCCACAGCTCTGCTTCATATTTGGGGTGCTGTCCCATTCAGCATTTGTTAGGTGACAGAGTCTGTGAGTCTCATTTTCTTCATCTAAACGGCTATTGTCATACATAAAAGAATAAATACGCATGTGTTATGGTCATTTTAATTCAGATGGTTGTCTTCCTGAGGTAGGAAATCACAACATACATTTAAAATTCGCTTTTACTCATTAGTAACTTCAAAAAACATAATTCTTTAGTTTCCTGTAGCATAACCAAATAAGTATCGGCACCCCAAAAAAGTTAGAGATTCTGTATCTTATGCCTTACTTGGCATTATTAATATTTATTATCGTAAACGGATCTTGGACTCTAGATGTATTAGCACTGGATTGTCTTGGAGCTTATTTATCTCAAGTTTTTATAGTTAACAAATGTTTGAAATTTAATAGTAATAACCAAAAGTCTTTTTTCTAATTGAATTAAGTTTGTATTAAAACTCTTGGTCTGCAAACCTGAACTTTAAGTATTAAATATCTTCTACTTCTTTGGTTTAGTATTTCTCAGGTTGTATTCTTTGAGGGGTTTTGGTTGTAGTGTAAAGTAAGTGGGTTTTTTGTTTTTGTTAGCCCTGGTATATATCTCTCTTAGGAACTTTTGAGCAACAGGAGCAACTTTTAGTCCTATTTATTTTGATAGAACACATGTAGGGCACAAGTTCTTAGTATTACTTGATAATATTGAGTCCTCAGGGCAATTCTAGGGAAGATTAATTCATATTATAGTGTTCTGCACTCTCTGCCTTTGCTAATAGGAATAATTTCGGCTGAACAAAACTTGTCAGTTGGTACAGTTTGAAGATTTCTTTGTCACTTCATTTTATTAATACTAAATCTCAGAACTCAAATCATTTTTTACTTGATAACATTTGCCGTCTAAATGTATGATTTAACCAGCTCTTTGTATATGTATTTACTGCTTTTGTTTAAAAATGTTTATGTGTATTTTAGGACATCCTCTTGAATTTTTACGGAATCAGCCTCAGTTTCAACAGATGAGACAAATTATTCAACAGAATCCTTCCCTGCTTCCAGCACTGCTACAACAGATAGGCCGAGAGAATCCTCAATTATTGCAGGTAACTATTTAATCACTGTCAATTTTAGAAGTAGGCTTAGAGGGTATCACATTTTGAAAAAGTCCATGGATGTTGCTCCTCCTTCCTGCCACCTCTCTTTTTGAGGATGGTGAAAGCATTCTTCTAAGCTACATTCAGAAAAGCATGCCCTAGATAAGGATACTGAAAAAAAGTTGGGATATGGAGGTTGGGTTAATTGAAGTTGGCCAAATAATAAGTTTAGGGAGCATTTTACATTTCCTTCTTGGAGATTCCCATTGCACATTAACATATTAAAGAATCTGAAGCGGTAGTCCCACAGTAGTTTTTTAACATTGTTGGAGGTGCGGGGCACATGAATGAAAGTAAGTATTTGAATTCTCTTCACTGTTGACTTCGCTCAAAAGTATGGAATTTCTTTAATAATATACAAGAAATCATATCCTTTCAAACACTAAATAATTAAGAGTCACTCTAAAATACTACATTGGGTTAAGTATGACTTATATTTATAATTCCTATTTTCCTGAAGATATTTAATATCAGTGTATCGTTTTCCTCTGTCTTTCACATCACCACAGCAAATTAGCCAGCACCAGGAGCATTTTATTCAGATGTTAAATGAACCAGTTCAAGAAGCTGGTAGTCAAGGAGGAGGAGGTGGAGGTGGCAGTGGAGGAATTGCAGAAGCTGGAAGCGGTCATATGAACTACATTCAAGTAACGCCTCAGGAAAAAGAAGCTATAGAAAGGGTGAGTTTAAGTGAAACTAAAAATTCAGTTTCTTAGTCTCGCTGGCCACATTTCAAATGCTCATTGGTTACATGGGGCTAGTGGCTACTATTGGATAAAACAGAAAAAGAGCGTTTCTCTTCACCCGAGATAGGTACATTGGACAGAATTAAAGAGAACATGGCCATAGAGATTGCAGGTAGGGCAGTGTCTTCTTAACCCTGCCCCCCTCCAACCCCTTGTTCTTTGTAAATTCAAGCAATTAGCAGTCAGGTGCCAGTCTTGCATGAAACAGTTATAAATATGTTAAGAAACTAAAAATTTCATTCATGTTTTAAAATTCAAAAAGGAAAAAAACAAAGTGTATCCCCAATTGTAGATTATTCATTTTTTATTTCAAATTTTACTTTACTGTTGGCACTAAAACATAAAATAAATATGTATGAATTACATGAGAATTATGTACATTAAACATTAGAACCTAGCTATGCTAATTCTCTTTCCATCCTTACCAAGTCAACCAGTCAAGGTTGTGGCACCACAGTAACCTAGTAACCTAGTTTTTCTGATACCATGATTATTCATTCATTTTTTTCCTCTATTAACATTTGTAAACAGGGAATCATAATGATTGTAGTACTTGCCTTGTCTTATCTCACAAAGTATTTTGAGATGGAAATCAGATAAAAGTGCAGTTTAATTTAGATAGTGATCTGGACAGTAATTTTTTTCTTGTTTATGATACACAGGAGTGTTCAAGGTTTATGATTATGTGTTTTCAAGATATATGTCATGCTGGTGTTTTTTTCTTTTAATAACACAAATGAATAAATGACACTTGCCTCAGTTGTTTTATAGCAGGTATTTTTCTTTTGGGATTATGGTTATCAGTTCCTGATTTTTGTGTTGGAGATATTTTTTCTATTTTGGTCTTGTACTTTTGGTGTCATATCTAAGAGAACATTGCCTGATGCAAGGTCAAGTGGTTTACTCCATTATTTTCTCCTAAAAGTTTTTAGATCTTCCATGTAGATTTATAATCCATTTTGACTGACTTTTTATACATGGTGTGAGATGTGGAGATCCAGCTTCATTCTTTTGCATGTGGATATCCAATTGCCCCAGCAGCATTTGTTGAAAAGACTTCTCTTTCCCTATTAAATTGTCCTGGCACTGTGTCAAAAATCAATTGACCATAAATGTGAGATTTATTTCTGGGCTCTCAATTCTATTTCATTGATTTATATATTTATCTTTATGCCAGTACCTCACTGTCTTGATTACTGTAGCTTCCTAGTAAGTTTTGAAATTGGGAAATGTCAGGTGCTCCAATTTTCTTCTTACTTTCCAAGGTCGTTTTGACTGCTCTGGATTCCTTGTATTTCCCTATCAATTTTAGCATCAGCTTGTCTAATTTCTGCAAAAAAAAAAAGCTGGCTGGGATTTTGATGGGGATTGTGCGTACTCCGTAGATGAATTTGGGGAGTATTTCCATGTTAATAATTACGTCTTACCAAGCCATGAACATGGGATGGGATGTCTTTCCATTTATTGAGTTTTCCACAATTTCTTTCAACAGTGTTCTATAGTTTTTGGTATGAAAGTTTTACACTTCTTTTGTTAAATTTATTCCTAAGTTATTCTTTTTGATGCTATTATAAATAGAATTGTCTTTTAATCTTATTTTCAAATTATTCATTACTAGTTATATAGAAATATAATTTAATTTTATATATTGATCGTACATCTTAAAACTTTTTTGAACTCATATATTCTAATAATTTGTTCCTTAGGATTTTCTATATACAAAATTATGTCATTTACAAATGGTTTTACTTCTTTTCCAGTAGGGGTGCCTTTTATTTCTTGTCTAATTGCCTTATCTAGAACCTGCAGTATATTGTTGAGTAGAACTAGCAAGAGCCAACAACCTTGTCTCATTCTTGATCTTAGGGGAAAGCATTCAGTCTTTCACCATTAAGTATGATGTTAGCTGAGGGTTTTTTGTGGATGCCCTTTATCAGGTTGAGGAAATTCCCTTGTAAGTTTGTTCAATGTGTTTATTACAAAAAAAGTGTTGGATTTTGTCATTTTTTGTGTGTGTTTATTGAGATGATCATGTGGTTTTGTCCGTTGTTCTTCTGATATGCTCTATTATGTTGATTGATTTTTGTAATGTTGAGCCAACCTTGCATTCCTGGAATAAATTCAACTGGTCACTGTATATAATCCTTTTTATGTGTTACTAGATTCAGTCTGCTAGTATTTTCTTGGGAATTTTTGCATCTGTATTCAAAAAGAATATTGGTTGGTAGTTTTCTTTGATGTCTGTCTGATTTTGGTATCAGGATGATAGTGGTGCCATAGAATGAGTTGGAAATGATCTCATTTGTTGGGGTACAGTTATGCATAATATTCCCTAATATTGTTTTTGTTTCTATAAAAAGTAGTAATATCCCTGTATTTATTTCTGATTTTAGTAATTCAAGTCCTTAAATTTTGGTTTTTTTCCCCACTCTGTTTAGCTAAACATTTGTCAATTTTGTTGAGCTTTTTAAGAAGAACCTCCTTTTGGTTTTGTTGATTCTATTGTTTTTCTAGTCTATTTATTTTCTATTATTTTTCTCCTTTTGCTTGCTCTGGGTTTAGGTTGTTTTTCCTTTTTTTTTTTTTTTTACGGTGAAAGATTAGGCTATTATTGGATTCTTCATCTGTCTCAATAGGGCTGTTTACAGCCATAAGCTTCCCTCTGCGTACTGCTAAGGTAACATCCCGTAAGTTTTGGTATGTTGTGTTTTTGTTTTCGTTCGTCTCAAAGCATTTTCTAATTTTCCTTTTGGTTTCTTCTTTGATCCATTCATTATTTAAGATTGTGTTAATTTCCACCTATTTATGAATTTCCCAAATTTTCTTCTTTTGATTTCTAAGTTCATTCCATTGTGGTCAGAGAACATACTTTGTCCTTATTTACTTGAGAAGAATGTATAATGTGCTCTTGTTAAGGGGTCTGTAAATGTCTGTTAGGTCTAGTTGGTTTATAGTGTTATTTAAGTCTTCAGAGTCCTTGTCAGTCTTTTGCCTTAGTTGCTGTATCTGTTATTGAAAGTGGGGATATTGAAGTCTTTCGTTGTTGAATTGTCGATTTCTCCCTTCAATTCTGTCAGTTTTTGTTTCATGTGTTAAATATTTTTGTTACATAGTTTTATAATTGTTGTGTCTTCCTGACCATTTTTTTAAATCATGAAATGTCTTTTGTCTATAGTAACAGTTTTTATCTTAAAAATCTATTTTGTCCAAGATAGCCATACTGGCTCTCTTTTGGTTACTGTTTGCACAGTATATATCTTTTTCTATCCTTTTACTTTCAAAATACTTGTGTCTTGAATCTAGAATGTGTGTTTTGTGGAAGCAGGTAGTTGAATTGTACCCTATCTTTTATTTCAACTAGCCTAGCTTTAATCTGAACAAGACCTAGATAGCAAACTCATTTTTGAGTTTCACTTCATGGATGAATAGTTATTTATGCTGAATTGGGATTTTCACCCAGTTTTAAAGGTCATTTCTGGATATAGTCTAACACAAGGTGATTGAGACAATTGAAAGGGTGTTTATATATAACATTTGGCTGACAAATAATAGTACCTAGAGAATTAGGTTATTGACTTGAGTTTTTAAAAGCTTTTAAAAGCAGTGAGTATTGAATCACAAGTGATTCTTAATAGACCAGGAAAATGAAATTAGGTCGCTGGTATCATCATTTAACATGCTATAAATGTTAAAGCAGATAAAAACCGAACAACACTGTATGTCTTGATTTCAAAACATATCATGTAATATTAACTAATAATTGATCACTTGTTTTTCAGATATGAGGTGTTGAATAAGGCTAGGAGATTGAGAGTGATGTTTGATCTGAATGAAAGACATGAGTTGCTTTAACAAATAAAATGTAATTTAAGTGAGGTAGTTAAAATTTTCTCCAGGTACACTCATCCTTATTTTCACCCTTAATATACTAAAAATCATTTGATTTACAAATTTCGATAGGGTCTTTTTAAACCACAAAAGTTAGCTAGTTTTTAGTGTTACTGAGTGTTTGCATAATTATCTGTTAGTCTAATAGCTTTAGGAACAAAGACTTCCTTAGGTGGTTGTTAAAGGAAAGCGTCTAGGTTCCATCTAGCCCTTCAAGTTGAACAGTAAATCCATATTCAGATAGAGATGTATTCATGTAAAATTCTCAAGAGCTGTTGTGGATTGTAGTATGTTTTTAAGTAATGATCTATTATTAGTAGTGCTATGCTGGAATCTATAATATGTAAAGAAAATTAAATGTGTTGTAATTGGTGAGTTGGATTTATAGATTTTTTTTCCTTCTTTTCTTCCAGTTAAAGGCATTAGGATTTCCTGAAGGACTTGTGATACAAGCATATTTTGCTTGCGAGAAGAATGAGAATTTGGCTGCCAATTTTCTTCTACAGCAGAACTTTGATGAAGATTGAAAGGGACTTTTTTGTATCTCACACATCACACCAGTGCATTACACTAACTTTGTTCACTGGATTGTCTGGGATGACTTGGGTTCATATCCACAATACTTGGTATAAGGTAGTAGATTGTCAGGGGTGGGGAGGGAGGGATCTAGGATATAGGGCAGGGATAAATACAGTGCATGTCTGCTGCAATTAGCAGATGCCGCGACTCCACACAGTGTGTAAAATATTATACAACCAAAAATCAGCTTTTGCAGGTCTTTATTTCTTCTATAAAACAGTAGGTAACTTTTCCTAGGTTTCACTCTTTTTAGTGTACTAGATCCAGAAACTTAGTGTAATGCCCTGCTTTATATTTCTTTGACTTAACATTGGTTTCAGAAAGAATCTTTGCTACCTAGAATTTACAGTCTCTGTTTCATGACAACACTGGATAATGGCTTTGTGAAATTTTAAAAAATTTTGTAGCAACTGTAAACAGAAATGCCAAATTATTGATGGTTAATTGTTGCTGCTTCACAAATAAGTATAAAATTAATGTGTAAGGAAGCCCATTCTTTCATGTTAAATACTTGGGGTGGGAGGGGAGAAAGGAAAACTTTTCTTAAGATGAAAATAATTACTGCTATTTTAAAATTTCTTGATCATTGAATGTGAGACCCTTCTAACATGATTTGAAAAGCTGTACAAGAATAGGCAGAGTTATTTTCCTGTTTACATTTTTTGTTTTGGGGAAAAAATTGGTAGGTGTCTAATTACTGTTTACTTCATTGTTATATTGCAGTAAAAGTTTTAAAACAACCATTGCATGTTTGCTTTTGATGTATCCCTTTGTAAAATTAGCACCTTTGGGGCCAATGGAGAAATGCAGCATTTACTCTCCCTTCCTTCCCCTTTCCTCAGCAGAAATGTGTCTATCAGCAAGTCGTGAGCAAACTTCTGCCTTTTTTTAAAACCCACAAAATGCTGATTCAGTTCAAAATTAATGCAAATGTTTCAAAACTGGGTTTCTGATATTTGTAAATGTTTTTCTTTATTAGATGAGAGTGTATTACCATTAAAGTCATTAGTATTATATTGCTTTCAGAAAGAGAAGGTGGACAGCACTATAATCCAGCATCTTTTATTGCATTGGAAAGACTGGTTAAATCTCTTGGAAGGGTGGGAAGACGTGGCTGGAAAAGTACTTTGGAAAATATACAATCAAGCTATCTCATGACATATTAAAAGAAAAATCTTAATAGCAGTGTTGGCTTTTATTTGGATTTTTTCATCTTCAGTTTTTTCTTTGGAGTCTCCTTCATTGGCATTGTTATTTGATTATAAAGAGGGGGCAGATTTCTACTTGTTCAGTTTTTCAAATCTATTTTCCTGAATACAAACAAGACTGTTTAAAGAAAAAATTTTTTTTAATCATCTGATACTGAGAAAGATGAATTTGCACAGATTTCTCCCTGCATAATTTCTTGCATTGTCCTTAGCACAGTTTGGTGGTAACTTTCAAGCTTTTACGTCATGCACTCATAACCTGTCTCATATGAAAATAAATCAAACCATGATTTCCCTCACAGTGTATCATGTTTAATTTTCATGTGTTTATTCCATAAACTTGACAGGCTTTTGGACTTTGTATTACCTGTGTGTTTTATAACGGATCATGCATAATGTCTCAGGAGAATTCAATGAGGACTCATAAATACATGTTTCAAGGCAGAGCAGTGAGTTGGGGGAAAGGGTGGCATTTCTGGTCGAATAATGGAATACTCTCATTTATTTTATGACATTCTATCTGCTACCTTACTGGTCAGAACACAGTGAAAAACTGGAAAGAGGAAAAAAAAAAACCCAGCAGCAGCCGCTTCTTTTCTCTGGAAGGTGAAGTTGGTGGCATGGAGCTTTTGTCCTTGGACAACAAATCTACAGATAGTAGGATTAATAATTACCAGAAGACAGCTCAGGCCAAGTTTTGACCATTCTTAACAGTAATTTGTTTATCTGCTTCTTAATAAATCAACCAAGACACTATAAAAGAAATAGGCTTTTGTGCCTTTTGCTGTTACTGTTTAATTTACAAACAGTTTTGGTAAATCTCTTAATGTAAGTGGCTGTTTGTGGAATTTTGCATTTGAGGTATACTGTCACCTATTTCTTGAAATATTTTTATTGTTTAGTTGCTTTGTGGGAAATGTGAGGAAGCCTAAGTTTGTATTTGTAAAATTCTTATGCTGTCCTCTAGTCAAATATTTCTTTTATTATTTAAAAATACTGAAGTGTTCCAGTATAATTTCTTTTTTCCTGTACTAGCTGGCTAGCATTCTAGAGAATTGAGTATAAAATATTTTCAATACATCCAGCATTGCATTTCTCATTTTTTGAATGATTCTATCACATAGAATCTTAAATTGAAAGTTAGCAACACCTCTGTCACCATTAACTTCTATTTTATTCTGTAATTGGTGAATGCAGTATATAGGAGGCCCAGGCACAGATTAGTTTTATTGGATCTCCTGGATTTTTTTCTCAACCAATACATCCACACAGAGGTAGAATACTGAATGGGCTATAAGTCAGGGTTCATGAGGGGTTTTAGAGATTGCAGCAGAATTCCATGTGACCATTACAGGCTCTTTCCAGAGGAGTCGTATCGCCCCCATTATCCACTCGCAAAGGAAAGAAGCACTGCATGCCTGATGTGCTAAGCAAGTGGTGTCTAAGCAACTACTTTGAAAATTACTGTTTGCCGTTACTACACTATTTCTTGTTCTTAGAATAAGAAAACGAAATTGAGCACTGAACACACTGTCAAAAGCACCTGGCATAGTGATAAATCGACCCAACAAAAAAGTCATGAATACATCTGGGAATCTTTAAGCCCTGGGATCAGGGTTGGGTCAGTTGGGGGAAGCATCTTAACCACTGCTGGAAGAGAGTGGGTGGAACCCCAGAGGAGGAATAGGGCAGTTGGGCCTGTTTTGGTGGCAGGGTAGCTTCCAAAACTGGCTTGGGGATGGGAGGATGGGGAGGGCACTGATGAAGCCGAGAGTGAAATCTTGGATTTGCTAGGAAAAAGCATCGTCAGTAATGTTTGAGGAACTGCAAGGACAGTGATGAAGAGTGACAAATTGGGTGTAAAGAGCCTTCACTATGGAGAAGTAGTTAGATTTGGAAAGCAGTGGTCCTTCAACTAGGATTTTCACCATGGAGAGGAGGCTGGGAGGACCAAAGAAGCAGTGATGACAGGTTTGCTTCATGTGTGTGGTACTGTGGGTACCAAAATGATCTCTGCCTTTAGCTTGAAATACTGTGACAGAGACATCTTATCTTGATAGTAATGGATCCTTTAACAGGTACAACTCAACTTGGCTTCCAGGAGCACAAATTGGAAAACGGTCACCCCAGTCTTCTGCCTCATGTCTCAGTCAAACTTCATTCTTGTTGCCTTTGGTCTAGGCCCTCCTCATCTTCCCATTAAGACCTTCCAACTCAGCTTGCAAAGGTTTAGCGGTTTGGAGATAAGTGATTGTCCCCCAGCCCATGGGATGGTTTTAAGGCAGCCGGGGAACTTGGCCACCTCAGCCCCGACCCCAAGCAGCCTTATCTGTTTTGCCCAATGTGTTGTACTAGTATCACGTGTGCCATGATGGAAAGATTGGAAAGCTGTATCCTCCACTTGTATCAGCTCTTTAGATGGGCTTTGTATATATCGGGGTTCTCCAGAATAATGAGGAGATATATGATGAGAATTGGCTCGAGTGATTATGGAGGCTTAGAAGTCCCGCAATATGCCAGGTGCAAGCTGGAGAACCAGGAAAGCCAATGGTGTAATTCAGTCCACAGCAAAGGCCTGAGAAAGTTCAGAGTGGGAGGGAGGGTGCACTGGTTTAAGGCCCAAGATGTCCGAGGATGAAAAAAGATCGACATCCTAGCTCAAGAAAAGGGAATTAGCTCTGCCTCCTTGTTCTGTTCGGGCCCTTCTTCACATTGGTGAGGGCAGTCTTAATCTGCTGGTTCAAATGCTGATCTCTTCCAGAAACACCCGCACAGACACACTAGAATAACATTTTACCATCCATCTGGACATCCCTTCACCCAGTCAAGTTGACAAAAAATTAACCTTCATAGGCTTACCTGTTAATGGCCCTCCACGCTTAACGTGTTGGACAGACCGGAACTGCTGAATGAATTGCCACTTCAAGGCTCAAGGGATGTTTGGTATGGATCCTGAGTTTGGTTAGTGACAGCTTCCATCTCTATGACAAAGTCCAAAGTGTGTCAAAACTGCTTCTAAGGTGTTTGGCTGTACAATTATACAAGCCATGTGTGTTTTGTTTGCACACAATAGAAGTTTAGAAGAACACTTAATGTATTATTTCCAGATTGGTTGAGAATGAGTATTTGGTGGTGGGACTATGTCTTAGAAAAGCTTGGGGGTTGGGGTTCACGTTTAGGGTTTATTTTTTCCAATTTTTTTCTTTTGGTGAATTAGGCCTGCTTCTGCTTATTTGACAGCATTTTGACTAGGTTTTTTTTTTTTTTGAGACAGAGTCTCATTCTCTTGCCTGGGCTAGAGTGCCGTGGCATCAGCCTAGCTCACAGCAACCTCCAACTCCCGGGCTCAAGCATCCTCCTGCCTCAGCCTCCCAAGTAGCTGGGACTACAGGCACACACCATCGTGCCTGGCTAATTTTTTCTATTTTTAGTTGTTTGGCTAATTTTTTCCATTTATAGTAGAGACGGCGTCTTGCTCTTGCTCAGGCTGGTCTTGAACTCCTGGGCTCAAGTGATACTTCCACCTCGGCCTCCCAGAGTGCTAGGATTACACAGGCATGAGCCACCACGCCCGGCCTCTAATTTTTATATTGTCTCCAGTTCAAAGAAAATTATTCAAAAGCAAAGTTATTTTTACTAGTTGATTACTTATTACTTTAATTGTAATATATTTTTACTCATGTCTTTAAGTGTTGTAACTCAAGGTGCTTTTATAATTTTACACCATATTTGCATTTTTGCAAAAAGCAGTATTTTTCATCCTTATACAATTTCAAACTTTTACAGAAAAGTTGTAGGAACAACACAAAGAGCTCCCATATTACCTGCCCCCCCCATCCCGCCAACCACCACCTTAGAGAACCCTTTTAAATTTTATACTTGTCCTCAATGTCTTCCACAGCAAAAGGGTCCAATCCAGGTGAGCACGCTGCATTTCATTCAGTCTCCAGTTCACCTTCTCAGTCCTTCCTTGATCTTCGTGACCTTTACATTTTTGTTTGAGACTGTGGAACGGTTGTCTTATAGAATGTCTTCCAATGCATGTGTGGTGTTCCCTGAGCACTCGGTGTGCATTTTGGGGAGGACGCATGGAAGTGCTGCTGTTCCCGCTGCGTCCCTGTGGTGGCCCAGGGCATCAGTCTATCCTGTCGCTGCCGATGTCCACGTGGACCACTCGAGGAAGGTGGTGTCTGCCAGGCTTCTCCACTGGAAAGTCACTCTTTGTCCCTTTGTATTTAGTAAGTATTTTACAGGGAGATATTTCAAGCCTTTGTAAATGCCTTATTTCGCATCAAGATTTTGTCCCCTATTTTTGTATTTATTGATGTCTCTTGCCTGAATTAATTATTGCTATAATGGTTGCCAAGTGGTGTTTTTTCAAATTCCATGATTCCTTCCACATTTATTTGTGTTCTCTGGAATTCTTTTTCCCCACTTATTATATGTATCTATATAGACTGGGATTCCTATTTTATTCATTACTGTATAATTTATTACTATCATTATTCTTTTTTCTTGAAGCCCAGACTTTGCCACTATAACTATCATTATTTCGATGCTTGAATCGTCCCAGGTTCTGCCATCATGGGCTTTCTTTCTGGCTTCTGTGTTTTGATCTGCCCTTACCACTGAGTAAAGGTAGAGGTTAAAGGCACAGCCCTGACTCCCGGGAGCTCGGGTGATGCTCTCTCTCTTCGCGGCCTTATTTTAATCTCCAGTCCCTGCTTTCTGGCACAATAACTTACTACAGGTCTTGTACCTCCTTTGCCCTCGTTTTGGAATCCGCCACGTATGGCGGAGTTCTAGTTCCCTTTAATGGAGATTGAATCTAGAAACCAAACCCTGTTCTAGATGTGCTCACTGCTACTGGAGTCTCACTGCTCCCGAGCCATCTGCGTGGACACATAAAAAATAACACACACATTTACATCTATATTTTTATACGTATATGCAGATTCTAAAAACCGCATTCACTGGCACCATTCGTTCTGATCCAACACCAGAATGGTTTGTTCTGTCTCCTCCCTTTCCATACTGGCTCCCCCATTCTCCTCGACATACGTTTCACCTCCGCCCTCCGCACTTGGCTGCCACCCTGCTCGACCACTGCCCTTGCTCAGCCGGGCATTCATATTTTCGTGGACTTCCAGCTGGAAGAGAAATGCGTTTAGATCATTTCTTAATTTAGCGTTCCTCTAACGGTGCTTCAGTATGTGGGAAGGGAAGACCTGTTCTGCTCCAGTTGCTGAGTCTTCAGGAGGTTGCCTCCTACTTGGGGCTTGGGACCAACGTTGTTTTAGGTGCTCGTGGTGGTGAGGGAGTCCAGGTGAGCAGAGAGGGGGCACACGGCCCCCCAGAGTATTGTGCCCTCTCCTATCTCCGTCTCGGCACATGCTGCTTCTCCAACGAGCCATCACTGCGGCTGCATGTGGTTTGGAATTGTTCCCATCCTTTATCCTGCTACTTCTTCTGTATCCAAAAGCATACCTGGCCTCTCTTCCAGCAATCCTTTCCATGACCCCGCTTTTCCCTCTAATTTGGGCCAGGAACGTCTCTCTGTTCCCTCAGCCACCTGTAAATAAATACCTGCCATCGAAGTGAAACCCTGAATCAGAGTTGTCGCATTTGTTCTAGCACTTGTTACAGTAAGGCGTGAACTAGACAGTGTCAGCCGAGCTCCCCGGAGTCCGGGGCTGTGCCTTTCGCCTCTAGCCCCAGAGCCTAGAGAAGGGCTGGGCAGAAGGAGCTGCCGAGGCAATACTGGGAGGGTAAGTGGACAGTGGGCAATTGTCGCGACACCTCTTGTCATCTTTCCTGTGGCCCCAGGCACTCTCTTTACCTTTTCTGCGCTCCCCCCGCCCTCCTTCGGCCTGAGCAGCTGAGAGACAATGAACAGTGGCTCAAAGCCTGCTCTGTTTTTCCGTCCTCAGCCCCGGGGACCTTTGCACCAGATTCTGAGAGACTGACACATGATACAGGGAGCCGGCTGGTCGGGCCGCGGGTTCTGCCTGTTGCAGATGCTGCGCGTCTGAGACCGAGATGGAGAGAACGACAGCTGCGCTCCGAGGAGCCGGTGCCCAGGCCAGGTCCGAGGGCCTGGGTGGGGACTTGGAGTCAACTGGGCCCCCGTCGCCACCTTCGCCCCCTTCGCCCCCACGTCAGCTGGGTGACCTCAGCCTAGCCAGTCAGAAAACTGGTTGGAAGACCTCTGTGTTCTGTCTTTGTCATCTGTAAAATAGAACTGTCGACGCCTGCCTGGGGCTGCTGGTGGCGGTCAGGGGAGCGGATTGGAGAGCGTCTCTGACAAAGGCCGCGTTTGTGTTTTGATGTGGGTGCCAGCTGCCTGCCCTGAAGTCAAAGTCTGGGAGGAGTTCTCTGCCTTTCTCCCGCGATGACAGTGTCGCTGAGTTCTTTTCTGGAGTGCCAGCGCCTCTTTGATCTCAGGGTGCTGCTGTCCTCTCTGCTTCACGGGGCCACCTCAGCCTTCCCGAGCGGCTGGCGGGCTTTCCCACTCAGCTGGGCATTTCAGAAACAAAGTTTTCATTTTTATGAACAGTTTCTGAGCAATGCTGCATTTTCTCCTGTCAGCGTCTAGGCCACAGGATTGGCAGCTACGTCCAACTTCCAGGTCAAATTTGGCAGAGAACCTGGCAAACCTGTCTGACAAAAGACCCACTGCTCCCACCCGTCTCAAGGGACCGAACTTCTCTTCTCAATGTTTCCTGTGATTTCCTCTGACAGTCTTTCCAGTCTGCCAGAGGCACAGGAACTCCGATTTGGGAAGGGCCTGTGGGTGTCCCCCAGTGACGAGTGCGGTGCTTCCCTCACCAGTGACCTCCAGCCTCCACCCAATCACTTCTGGTGACTGGCGCGCACTCCCTCCAGCTCTGAGTGACCTTTAGATCTGAGATGCTCCAGTGACTGAAGGGTCCCTGCATCAGGCTCCCTGCTCCCTCTCTGACCAGGCCATCCTCAGGCCCCAGTTCACTCCTGGGGGTCACCCTGAGCCAGTTTAACCCCTCTTCCCTGTGTCAGTCCTTCAGGTCTTTAGAAAGAGTGACTGTGTCTCTCCTTGATCATTTCCCACCCTCTCTCCAAATCTTTTTTTTTTTTTGAGACACAGTCTCACTCTGTTGCCCGGGCTAGAGTGCCGTGGCATCAGCCTAGCTCACAGCAACCTCAGACTCCTGGGCTCAAACGATGCGATCCTTCTGCCTCAGCCTCCCAAGTAGCTGGGACTACAGGCATGCGTCACCATGCCAGGCTAATTTTTTTCTATATATATTTTTAGTTGTCCAGATCATTTCTTTCTACTTTTTAGTAGAGACGGGGTCTCGCTCTTGCTCAGGCTGGTCTCGAACTCCTGACCTTGA
>CAUYSK010062820.1:0-20970 GCA_963575035.1 Avahi laniger
TTTAGTTGTCCAATTAATTTCTTTCTATTTTTAGTAGAGACGGGGTCTCGCTCTTGCTCAGGCTGGTTTCGAACTCCTGAGCTCAAACAATCCACCCGCCTCGGCCTCCCAGAGAGCTAGGATTACAGGCGTGAGCCACCGAGCCCGGCCTGATCTCCGTGTTTTTTAATGCACTTTCTTTTTAAGCAACTAAAAATTTAAGTTTACACAGAGAGGAATTTCAGGATGGAGCTGTTTTTGGTTTGGGCAACTGTGAGCTGCTTTAAAGTCATACTAGAATTGATAAGGAAAACCCCCATCTGTTATTGGCACATCAGCCACCTGAAGACCCTCACCCCTCACGGAAGACCCGCATCAGCATAATACTAACCTGTTACCTGGCCCATCGACTAATCTATTGCCTGGCGCATCAGCATAACACTAAATCTACTACCTGGTCCATCAGCATAACACTAAAATCTATTATCTGACACATCAACTAACCAATTACTTGGCAGGCATTAACCACCTGACTCCCCAGACCACCACAACTTAGTAAAACTGGGAAAAATCGGGTAGACTGTGCTCAGAATTTGGTGGCGAGGCCCCTCTGAGCTCGCTGGCGAATAAACTTTGATTCTCCGACTCTCCGTGTGCCGCTGGGTTTGTCCTCAGGACCACTTGCTGTAACACTCGCTGTAACAGAATGGACCATGAAGTGATTTAAGAGCCAAATGATTTTCCTCTGTCTGATCAACTTGCCAACTCAATCTCAGCAGTTTCTCTCTCAGGGTCCCTTGAGCACCATTGCTACAGCTTCCTCTTCTTAGAACACCTAAATCCTGTGATTCTAAGACCCGAGCAAGAACAGATTTTTTTTTTTTTTAACTTTTTCTTTTAGACTAGTTTTAGGTGTACAGGAAAGTTGCAAAAACAGTTCCTATATTATCCCATATTCAATTTCCCTCTTAAATTACTCTGGTAATGTTTGTCACAACCCAGAAACTAACATTGGAATACCACTATTAACTAAATTCCGTGCATCATTCCAGTTCGACTCATTTTTCCCTAACATCCCTTTGCTCTTGCAGAACCCATGTGGGATTCCACATTACACTTAATCCTCTTGTCTGCTTAGGCTCCTCTGGGCTGTGACAGTTTCTCAGATTTTCCTTGTTTTCAATGACCTTGACAGTTTGAGAAGTACTGGTTAGGTATTTTGCAGAATGTCCCCCAGCTGGGTTTGTCTGATGTTTTTCTCGTGGTCAGATTGGCGTTATGGATTTGGGGGAGGAAGTCCACAGAGGTGAAGTGCCACTCTCGTCCCCTCATGTCAGAGCTGCATGCTAAACTTACCCACTGTCACAACCTTGAGTGCTGGCTGAGGTGGCATTTGCCAGGTCTCTCCACTGAAAAGTCACTCTCTCCCACCACCTCTTTCCAGGTCACAAGCTTCCCAAGGGAAGCAAGTCACTAGGTGCAGCCCACCCTCAAGGGAGGGGGAAGTGAATTGCCCCTTCAGGGCAGAATATCTACATAAATTATTTGGAATCATCTGTATGGGAGATTGTTCTCTTCCATTGATTTATTTATTCAATCATTTCTTTGTATCAGCATGGATTCATTCATAGGTATTTTATACGTTGGATTTAAATCCAATACCACGTTATTTATTTTTGTTCGAATTGTTCCAGCTTTGGCTCCCAGGAGCTCTTTCAGGTTGGTTCCTGTGTCCCTTTGACATACTCACATCGTTTGATCTTTGAGCACTTCCTGGCCCTACAAGATGCTTGGGGCTCATCTGAGCGTTTCCTGCCCCAGCCCTAGAATCAGCCAGTTATTCAAAGAGGAGACTGGCCGGTTTTGACCCATCTTTTCCCATTAAGATGCAAGCAGTCCCCGTCGGGGGGAAATAACCCAACCTTATTATCTGGCGCAAGCCAGTCATTTGCTAACAACTTTCAATCTAGTTCGGTGTTTTGTGGGGGTTCCCCCTGAGATGAGATTTTGGGTTGTTTCCATGGTTAACATAGCTGGGTCCTTGTCTTCATGCCTGTGGTCCCTTCTCCCAAGGGGTTTTCAGTTTGCTTGAAGCCACTTTCCTCCCTAACTTTACTTAGACTGCTATGTAGACCCGCCCCAAGTGAGTCAGGCCCAGGAGCTGAGGAATAATTCAGAGAGGCCCTCGTCCTGCAAATCTTCTGACCTGCCAGCCTGGAAAACTGCTATATAAAGATAGGTCAGTAGCCAGCTAGGTACACACACACACGCACACACACAGCCATATACAAAAGCGAGAAGGCTACAGAGAGAGGGCAATGGAGACATTCACTCTGAGAGTTACTGTTCAAAGGGGAAAAACAGGGAGGCAGTTGGGCAATCCAGAAATGCAGGTCTGAGCTGGCCTGGGGTTTTAGCAAAGGAGGAGTGAGTTCTTCAGAACAGGACCAATTAAAACCTTTTAAAGTAATTGTTCCCCTGCCCTCTTTCAAAGTTGAGCACTAATTGCCTTCTTTCATTCTTCCCACCATTCCATCATCTTAAATTAAACCCCTTCCTTCTCTCCCCCGCAGCTGCCTCTCGCCCATCACAGAAATGCTAATACATCTTGCTGCTGGGGGGCAGTGGCAGGGGACCCTGACACTTGATTTTTGAAACACAGAATCACAGAGCCGGCTCTGTCCCATTCACCCCCGGATCCCCCCAGAGCAGAGGAGGGAAAGGAGCCAGACAGGTACCAGAGCACAGGACCAGGTAGTTAAGTCTCAGGCTGCACTGCCCCGGGGTGTCCACATTACTCAGCCCCTGGGAGCCATAGTGGTGGGGCCAGCAGGGCCTCCCTGCGACAGGACCATAAACCGCTTATGACTCCCCAAAATGTGACTCATCAAGTCGACATCACCTGTTCACCTTCATTCTTCTCTCTCTCCCTCTACCAAAAGTCCCCTCTCAGTCCCTTTGGGGTAGGATCTTACAAAGGCCTGAAGGCTCCCAAGTGAGGTGGCAAATCAAGTTCTCAGGGGAGGTCTCCTCGTGGTGATAGCACACTCTATAATTAATGAAACTGGCCAGACCGTGAAGGTTGCCTTGACCTTGTCTGAGGGATAAATATAACTGAAGTTCGGCAGAAAGCACACCATTCACGGATGAAAGAAAACTGCTTTCATCTTCTTTATTTTTAATCTCGCCTCCATTTTGCATCTCTATAGTATCAGAGCTTTTGAAGAAAGAGAAACCCAGCCTCTCTCCCCTTAATCCCAGGACAGCTCGTCCAGTCGCTCCCTTCGGGGTGGGGGAGCTCTCCTGATGCTGGCAGGGAGGGCAGCGCTGTGCCCCAGTCGCTCAGCCAGTTGGTGGCAGGGCTGTGACGGCAACCTAGGCCTCCAGACGCCTCTGTGCGTCTAGGCGCTTCCCATAATGGAAGGCTTCGCTCCATTAAAAGTTATTTTAGGGATTCCACAAGCCCACCACCATCCCCCCCTCAAAAGTGGAAAATTTATGTAAACGAATCAAAATAAAGCAACAGCTTCTTAATAAGTATGTTTGGAGTTACACTCAGGGCTAAGCCGAGCCCGAATCAAGCGAGGGGATGGGGAACTTAAAGGTTCCAGTGTTCTTCTCCATACAGCGAGATTATTTTTAAGGACGTATTCCAGTCCAGCGGTCCACACCCCCATACGCCCCCGCAGGTTGGACAGGGCGCGGGCTCCGCCCCGGTGACCCCGCCGTCCTCGCGGCCCCCGCCCGCAGGGCACAGGGTGGCGAGCACGGCGCGGCCTACTTGCCGCCACCCCCAAACTGTCCCCTCCCCCACCCCGCGTCCGACTCGGGGGCAGCGAGGGAGGGGCCCAGGGATGGGGACACAGCCCCCGCCATTGCCCGGGAGTGGCCAGGGGGCCCGGTTAGGAGACTGGGCGGCCGGGAGAGGAGACGGGGGGTGGAAAAGAAGGGAAACATTATCCACAAGGGGTTCAGAAGAGGCGAAGGAAGGGGTTCTCCCAGAGAACTTTGGGGCTGGGGGTGGAAATCCGACCTACGGGGGGTGGGGAATGCTCGCAGTTCCTCTGTCATAGCTGCAAGGGACTTCCCGGGCGGGGATGGGGAAGTGGGGCTTCTGCCCCTTTCCGGGCCGCGGGGGTCCAGGCCCGAGCTGCCCGTGCCGAGTCAGACGCCGGGTGTGCGCGGTCCGTGACTCAGCCGGGTGGTGGCGGCGGCGGTGGCGGCGCCAGTGGCGACGCGAGGCCGAGGGAGGGGGCAGGCTCGCTCGGCGCGCGTCCGGGACCTGGGGGTAGGGGGCGCGCGCGGCCGCCCGGGAGGGGGCGGGGCGGCGGGAGCGCGCGCGCAGCCGGGTGGGGACGAGGGCCGGGCCGCGCGCAGTCTGCCCGGCGCCGTGCTCCGAGCGCCCGCGGGGAGCCGCGCGGGTGGTGCAGGTAGAGGCCGGGGCAGGGGCCACCCCAGGGCTCAGGTTCCGCCGGCTTGGCCCGAAGCTTCGCGCTGCCGGCGGGCGGGCCCCGGGGAGCTGACGGAGGAGGGCTGCGGGGCGAGGCCGCGACAGTCTCGAGCCCCCTCCCCAGAGCCCCCGTGGCAGCCGAGCTCCAGCGGCTGCGCTCTGGGCGCAGCTTGGGGGAGAGGGGGCACCCCCGCCCGGCGCCTAGGCGTGGTGGCCCGAGCGGGGCGCGGGGACTCGGGCCGGGCGGGGCCAGGCCGTACAGCCGCGGTGGCGGCGGCGGACCTGTAAACCTTAATGACAGCAATCTTGCCTGTCTGCGCTGCTGACTCACGCGGTGACCCAGCCTCCAGTCACCCGGCGGCCTCCCGCCCTCTGGCCTCAGTTTCCCTGGCCGCGGAACAGTGAGGCCACTGTGTCGTTATTCATTCCTGAGAGCCCATTCATACGGAGAGCACCGCCGCCTCCCCAGGGAAGGGACCGAGGCGTCCAGCTTTTAATTATCCCTGGTGGGGGCGGGGAAGGTCGAGCTATGCTGGATAATTGAACACAGGGACTATTCCCAAGTCGGTTTAAGCTCTTTATTTTAAGCCCTCCTTTCACTTTATCATATTTAAATTTCACCCCTTCCCCTCCACTCTTCTGGGGCTGCTTGAAAAGCAATGAAATGACTCACCACCTCCGTTTGGCAATTTGTGTTTTCACAAATAGTGCCTGTTTAATCAATTTGCTTGCAACAAACTTGAGCACTTACCGTGGGTCAGGCCTATGCGGTTAGCAGGGAGATGCAGCCGAGCAGAAGACAGGGCCGGTTCCTGGGGGGCACAGCTGTTGAAGGAGACACGTTGAAGCCACCACTCAGGGGTTCTGTCCTCATGCAGGAGTAAAAGGATCAAACTGCTGACGCACAAAATGGTGGGTAGATCTCACATGCATTATATTGAGCGAAAAGCCAGACAAAAGAATACATAGGGTGGGACCCCATTTATGTAAAACCCTAGAAAAGGGGAATCTAATCGTTAGTCCACCAGAAGCATTGGTGGGGTGGGGGCCATGACTGGGATGGGGTCAAGGGAATTCTTTGGGGTTGATGGAAATGTCCCGTATCTTGATGGAAGTGGTATGCGGATGTGTGTGTACACTTGTCAAAACTCATCAAACACTAAACTTAAAACGGTGCATTTTATTGTTTGTAGATTATACCTCAGTAAAGTTGACCGAGCCATCAGGGTGTCAGAAGTCAGGAAATTTGGAGGAGGTCTCTCAATCTGAGTCTGAGTTCTCCCCTATGTAAGATGAAGAGGGTACCAGCAGATGAGGCTGCTTGGTGCTTGGAGGCAGAAGGGGGTCCTGTAACCCCAACTGAAGGAGCAGTCAGGAGAGCTTCCTGGAAGAGGTGGCACTAAGTGAAGGCCCACGCCTGCCCCTCTAAAGGCGGTGACTCACTGCATGCTGAGTTCTTCCCCTCTCATCATAAAGGGAGGCCTTGGTGTTAACCAGAGACTGGGCTTGAGTCCCAGCCTTAGGAAAGGGTGTCAGGCTCAGCCTCAATGTCCTTGTCTGTGAAATGAGAATTTCAACATAGTCCTTGCGAGAGCACAGTTGAGGTGACATAGTGAGGTGGGTGCTGGAGCCAGACAGACAGCCTTCAAGTGTCAGCCTCATCTCTATGAACTGTTCGACCTTGCGGAGGCTAGCACTATGTATACACACTGTATGGACATGCTCAGCAGTGCCTGGTACGTAGTGGGGCTCACCAGATGGGCCAGAATGAATATGACCTTGGATGTGTCTCTTCATCCCTCTAGACCTTGGAATCTTTAACTGTCTCTGAGATGCCAGACTGGGGCGGAGATGTGTTTGCTAAGCTCCACGGAGACTCACAGCCGACCTGGGCCTTGGTTTGTGGAGGGGTGAGGCGGTGACAGGGAGCTGTCTTCGGTCAATAGGTGGGTGGCCGGAGGTGCTGGCCTTGTGCCCGTCTCCTCCCAGTTGGCACTGTCCCTGGGAAGATGTAATGATCTGATTGCTGTCCTAACCTCTCCCTTCCCTGAACACAACCTCCCCTTGGCTTCAATCAGATTTTCGTTATTACTGCTATCTTATTCATTTCCTTCTCCTCAAAGTAAATATATAAATACAAAACAGTCTGGCCATTCCTTGTGGAGTTAAAACAGAGTTACCCTATGATCCAGTGCTTCCACTCCTAGGTTTAAACCTAGAAGAAATGAAAACATCCTCATCAACATGTAACATGGGAGTCATAACAGTAATGACTTATACAGAAACTTGTACGCAAATGTTCGCAGCAGCATTATTCATAATGGCCAGTAGGTGGTAACCACCGAAATGCCCATCCACAGATGAATGGATAAACAGAATGTGGTATATCCGCACAGTGAAATATTATTCAGCCATAAAAAGGAGTGACATGCAGATGCATGCTACAACATGGACGGACCCCAACATGGATGAAAACATGCTAAGTGAAAGAAGCCAGATGCGAAAAGCTACATACTGTAAGATTCCATTTACATGTAATGTCTAGAATAGGGCAATCTATACAGACAGAAAGTAGACTAGTGATTGCTCAGGGCTGAAAATTGGCGATGATGGCACACGTCTGTGAATATACTAAAAACCACTCTGTTATACGCTTTGAATTGTATGTGAATTATATTTCGATAAAGCAATTAAACAAATACACGAGTGAATACAAATGTGGTTCTTTCCTCCTGGAGATTTATCCTACTGATGTGGCACCCACACCATACCTGGGCCTCTCTTTGGGTTGGGGACAGAGTGGCGAGTGCAGAGGCTGAGCGTGGAGTCCTCCTGGTCTCCGCCCAGCACCTGTCCAAGCCATGGGCCACCCGCAGGCCAGACTGTCCCCTTCCCTTCTGTGCCTGTGTGCGTGTCACAGCTTAGCTAACGCCCAGCACCTGCCTGGGAACCCCCATCCCTCCCCGCTCAGTACCCGGCTCAGACGTCACCTCTCCATTTTGTCTCTCTTGGCAGCCTCACCCAGAACACCTTGCTTCCTCTTGGTGTTTTCTGGGTTTGGCTTGTTTAGTTGTTACAGGAATTATGGTGGTTTAGTTGTCTACTTCCCCAGCTGAGCAGAATTTCCTTGCTACTGTCTCACCTGGTTTATTCTTGGAGCAAACTAGGCACTTAGTAAATGCTTGTTGAGTTGAGCAACAGGTCTGCGAACTAAAGCAAGGAGTTAAAACTTTCCATCTGAAATGTTCAACCCTGAACTCAGATGTTATTATTTTTTACTGATGTCTTACTTAAGTTCCCTTTTTTAACCCAAGAAGTACCCAATGAACCAGTTTGAATTGGAACCAAATCTACGCGTTTGCTAAGTGTGTTCCAGTTGAACTGGAATAAAATTAGAACAATGTTTTTCAAGCTGAAAGTTTCCCAAAGTGAAGACTTGAAGGGCCTAAATGCCCTTTGTTTTGGAGACTCCCCTTCCTTGCCCCTTCTTGTAGGTTCGAGCCCCTCCTGGCCCTGAGGACCCTGAGAACCTCAAAGTTCTCAGCTCCCTGAAGCTTGTCCTGATCTCTGTGATTTACTCACAATGAGCTGCTGCGGCAGGGGAAGCCAGGGAGATTATCTCCCTTTGACAGATAGGGAACGCCCCTGTCAAGGTCGCACAGGCGGGACTTGAGGCCAGACCTATCCCTGCAGCCCTGGTTCTAAACCACTCTGCTGTTTGCCTCCGTGGCAGGAAAAACATCTGCCGAAGGAATTCCCTAAAGATGTCACCATAAAAAGGCTAATGGTATTAGTCCTCTCTGGGATATGTGCAGAGAGTTCTTGGGGAATAGCTGTTCATGAAAAGAGCTCACTATTTACTGGCCTTTTCTTATTAATTGCACCTTCTAAATTAGAAAGTTTTGGTAGAAAAGCACCTGCCATTGGTTTTGTGTTCCTTGCAGAAGCCTCTGATGTTGGGCTGACATCCTGACGATCTCATGGGTGGGGGTGGGGGTTCTGCATTTCTAACAAGTGTCTGAAGTGATTCTGATGCTCGCTGGAATTTAAGGGCCATTGCCACACAGCACTGAGCACTTAGTAGGTAACCAGGATTTGCTGATGAAAGGAAGGAAAAACACAGAAGGAAGGGACCAAGAGCTCCCCAGAGTATTTCACAGGATAACCTTTTTCTGCCTGGGACACAGTAGGTGCTTAATAACTGTTGCATGTGCAGTGAATGAATGCCTATAGTAGTCTAGGACAATGGGGCAGTGAGCAGCTTCTCTGTGCAGCCTGAGAGGACTTGTAGAGCCCCTCCAGAGTCGCTGTGCTGTCCAGAAGCCATAGCCACTAGCCACATGTGGCTACTTAAATTAAAATGAATGAAAATTAAAGATCGAGTTCCTCAGTTGCCCGAGCCGCATTTCAAGTGCTCAGTGGCCACATGTGGCTAGTTGCCACTGTGTTAGTCAACGCGGATACAGAACATTTCCATCAGTGCAGACAGATCTATGGGACGACAGCAGATGGGTGCGTGCAGGTAGAATGGAGAGCAGAACCGGGAAGGACAACATAGAGAAAAGAAGGGCCCAGGGACTGAGATAGGAGAGTGAAGGGGCAATGATGGGTCACTGGTCTGTGTGGGTCACCGATGCAGGCTCACCTGACGGGGCCCGGTTCTCTTCTCACCTCCAGCAGTGGTTCAGGAGACCTGAAGAGCCTGCTGGATGCCGAGCTGTGTGCAGTAAAATCTCCACCCCCAGCTCAGCGGGAAGAGAAACCTGGTACTCCAATAAAGGAGTGTTTGTCCCTTTAAGAGTCAGAGTTGCATTCAATTTTGAATCGAAATCTTTCTTGAATCGATTACATATTCCCCTGAGCAGAGGTGACTACCTCCTTGGTGACTTGGGGCCGCGACGTGAATCCTGTTATTTCCTCGGGCTTTGATACCCCATGACTTCAGAGCACCATGCAGGTGAGCCCTTTCCTCCCCGTCCCTGTACCAAATACTCCCAGCCAGGCAGTTACAACTGTGCGTAAAGCATGAGTTCAAAAGTTTATACTAAAGGCTCACCAGTAAACAAAGAGCTTGTGTTTGAGAGCAGGAGTTGTTGGCATCTATTTTGGCTGCTCAGAAGTCTTTTCTATTTAAATCCTGATCCTGTTGGGGGTATTTTAGATACACGGATTTTTGACAAGTTGACACGTCACTGCTCATTGTAAATACAGTTACTAAAGAGGTTAAGTTCTTGCCCCCAGACATGTATTTTAAATCACCCACAACTACCCTGTTTTTGAAAGCGAGGACCAGCCTAAGACTGGCAGCAGCACCTTCTACTCCTCCTTTTCTTCTTTTCTTTCTCCCCCAAACAAGGGCTTTTTCTCCTTCTATACAAGGAGCCACTGATCTTGACTCGGAGGCCACTGGGGAGAGCTTTGGGGAACAGTTGGCTCTACCAGAAAGATGAACAGCTAACCCCGACCCCATGAGAGTTGGGCCAGGAGGACGCTCCCATCCTCCAATTCCCTGAGGTCAGTCGGTTAGACACATTCTAGAATCAGCCCTCTCAAGACTATCTGCATTTTAAAATAAGAGCCTGGCGGGCGGTGGGGGGCACAGTGTTGAAGTCCACAGAGTGACTCTCTGAGGGTGGAATGTCCTGCCGGGGTACTGAGAGGGCACTGTGCAAAGAGAGTTTATAGACTGAGTCAGTGGCCACTCCAGGCAGAACCCAGCCCAGAGCCCTGCAGCCTGGTGCTTTGTTCTTGCCTTGGGAGACAAGAACCCACCACTGTTTTCTTCCTGGACATGTGGTGGGAGAGGGGAAGGAACATTAATCCCCCCTCCCCAACATATACACACCCACTGGAGTGTAGCAGCCCCTCTAGAGAGAGAGGGTCTGGACAATGAATAGGAAGGGGAAACAGGTCACATTCTTGAGGCCCAGATTGGGTCAGGACTGTTCACACCCCAAGATGGCTGTCCAAACACTCTGACCTGTAACCCTGTAAAAACTTGGGGATTTTCAGTTCCTAGGCCCCGGTGGAGGTTACTGTGCTCTCCTGCCAGTCTCCTGTTTCTGTTGGACCACCCACCCTCTCATCGGGTGGTACCTTACCCTTTCTTTCCTCCTGGGTTTCTGGAAAAGCCCCCAGCCCACAGCACCAAATCCTGTACCTTCCCCTCCCGCCCCTAGATTCTGTTGGTAAAAGTTGGCTCAGCTCAGCTCCCCACTGCTTGTTTATGGCCTGGAGCATTTCTCTACCCTGCACCACTACCCGGGGCAGGAGGGGGGCAGGAGGCTTCGGCTCCTTAACACCTGGAAGACCCAGCCCACAGCACCCCCAAGAGACTGGAATTTGGGGACGAAGATGTGAGGTGGAGGTGTGAGAGCTCACGGAAGGTCCTAACCCCGAATGTTATTTTGCACAAACAAGACAACCCAACAGCTTCTGGCTCTGATTGAGAATAAATTGGCCTTTCTGCAGTCCTTTTTTTCTTCCTTCGACCAAATATGCTCTCTTCTGTTTTTCCCCCTCCACACCGGAAACTCTACTTATGATTTTTAAATGGTCCTAACTAGGAGGAGGAAGTCGATTGGCCGGGGAGAGAATTCCACCCTTGGTCCATATCCCACTGGGCCCAGAGTCAACACAACGGCCCTCGGGCTCCGGGCGGCAGGAGACCGGACAAGCCACGAAGTATTTATTTTCTGTGGCTTTGCTCAGGCCTCGGCAGACAGAGTTTTTATTGAATCTGGCCCCAAAACTGCTGGGATTAGGACTTGCTTGGCTACTCAGAGAGAAATAAGTGTTCTCAGGGAAAAAACAGTTGCCCTCTCCTGCCCTCCTCTTCTTTCCCCCTTTTCCACCCTCCCCACGTGGTTTCCTTGTTTAAAAGTTTTCCAAAATTTGCTCGTACTGAGGAAGAGAGTCATGTTCTTCTGAAAAGCCCAACACGCCCATCCCGGCCCCTCTGGACCTGTGGCTGGCGTCGGTCTTGGGAGCGCCCTGCCACCCCCAAGCGGGGAGGAGGCGGCCTGCGTTATACCTGCTGCCCCCCAGAAGGCCTGGCCTCTGCGCAGCCTGCCAGGCCTTGAGGCCTTGAGGGTGGGCAGCAGGGTCATTGCCAGGCCCAAGGCTTGGGACCTCGGCCCAGTGGAGGTAGCCTCCCTCCAGGAGCTGACAGCGGAGGGGGTTGTTGAGGGCCTTCCTCTGGTCACAGGCCTTGTCAGGCAGGGCCAAGGTCAGGGTCAAGCAGACTGGGCTCCCCTGATGGGGCGCTGGGTGCTCCCGTGGGGCCCTGGGATGTAGGCTGCTGAGTGCCTTGGGGCTGCTAAGCTGACCCTGAAAATGGGCTGCACCCTGAGGCTGTGGCCTGGCCTGGCTCAGGTCACAGTATCCTGAGGGGGCTTCTCACGACACCTCTGGGGCTGCTCAGGGGCTGTGGGTGGCGATGGATCCAGCTCAGGAACACCGAGGGGCATTTTATCCACTGCCACCCTGCGGCCCACAAAGGATGCCAGGCCCTGATCCAAGGTGCTGAGGTCATGGCCGGTGATACCCCAGCCCCCGGCTGTGCCCCCAGCCCATTTGCTCTGTGACCCACTCATTCACTTATTCACTCAACAAACAATGCAAATAAATAAAATAGCTCCAAGAAGACCAGTGTTTTGGGGTCCCAGAGGGGAGTACCTGGCTCTTACTCTCCTGGGCTCTCTCAAACTGGAGACAGGAGGCACCAGGGGAAAGAATGAGACCACCACCCAAATGCGTGTCTCTGCCCCTGCGTGGGGTGGGACTCAGACTGCGGGGCACCAGGGGAACATGATTGGAGCTGGCTGGCAGGACTGGGTTAGCTTTCAGCTGGCAGGGAGAGGGACAGCCCCTCTGGAGAGAGGGACAGCTCAGGCAGACCCACAAGTAAGAGACCTTTTGGGATTCAGGCTGTGGCATGAATCCAAAGATGGGTTCTATGGACAAAACGCAGCCGCACTGGGTCTGGCAGTTTGTTCATCTGTCTCCTTGTCCTGAACTCCAGGGACTGTCTGTGTTGCGGGAGGAGGAGCTGCCTTATCACCAGGGTTTATTGTGCGGCTATTAATAATGAGCGAGCCCCCTGCGCCAGGGTGGGGGAGATAGGCTGGGGCCACCAGCCCAGTCCCTAGAGCCCCTTCCTCCTGGCCCTGCCAAATTCCTCAGAGCCCAGTGGATAAGATTAGCGGTTTCTACTTCCCAAAGGTCCTGGCCTCAAATTCTTATCCAGCTCCAGCCTCCTTTAACTAGGATGAGGGCGGAGCTGGCCTCCAAGGGCTGGGAGCCTAAGACCCCAGTGGGGGCCTGGACAGGGCCGGGGAGAAGCCGCCATTCAGAGGTGACTTGATTCCCGAATCCTTGGCACCGCTCTGCAGAGACTCCTGCCTCCTGCCCATTTCTGGCCCCACAATCCTAAAGATAATTCTAAAAGTGAATGCCTGGGTGTCCAGCCTTACAGCCACGGGCAGGAAGAAGAAAGGCACAGGACTGCCAGGCCTGGACCCAGCCTGAGGCCTTCCCTGTCCCTGCTCCATCCAACCCACATCCCAACAGCTGGACCCTCCCTCTGGCCCGGTGGGGCTCAGCCTCATGACTGGCCACCTCCCTGCCCGTCCATACCCGTTGGCTCCCCTAACCCCCACACACCCGCTACCTGTCTCGCTGCCCACACCAGGTCTAGTCTGAGCCATGAGGCTTGGCAGAGACCTGCTGCCTCGAGGCACTTGGCTTTGGCAGGTATGTGCAGGAGGGGTCTCCGCGAGCCCGCTGCTGCCTCCCAGGTGGCAAAGGGCCTCGACCTCAGGCACATCCCTCCCCTCAAGGAGCTTCCAAGAGGGAGGGCAGGGCGCACAGTCCATGCTCAGTGTTTGTTGACTGTTAAATGATACAAATTGTGGTGCAATTCAAATTCCACGGGAGCCCTGGATTCTACAACTGACCTGACCACCAGGCTGCCCCGTGACCTTGTGAAAGTCACCTCACCTCTGCGTCTGCATCATTCTGGGTTTTTTTTTTTTTTTTTTGGGGACAGAGTCTCACTCAGTCTCCTCGGGTAGAGTGCAGTGGCGTCATCATAGCTCACGGTAGCTTCAAGCCATCCTCCTGCCTCAGCCTCCCGGTAGCTGGGACTACAGGCATATGCCACCACGCCTGGCTAATTTTTTCTAATTTTAGTAGAGATGGGGCCTCGCTCTTGCTCAGGGCTCAGGCTGGTCTCGAACTCCTGAGCTCAAGAGATTCTTCCACCTCGGCCTCCCAGAGCGCTAGGATTACAGGTGTGAGCCCCGGCCCTGCCTGCATCGTTCTCATTTCCTACTCCACGAGGAGATTAGGGGAGCCTGTCTCTGCAGAACCTGTTATGAACGAGGCCAGGGGGAGCTCAGCAGGTCACACCAGGGTCGAGTCATCTCGGGGAGGGGTGCCAGGCCACCCTGCCCTGAGGCTGGACAGGATTCTGATCCAGTCTCCAGACAGGACCGCTCATTCCTCATTCCCAGCAGAAGAGCGTCCCTCTGGCCTCCTCTAATCTCTCTGCAAGGAAGGCTGACTCGGATCCTCCCCGACCTTCTCTCGAGACCCAACCCTTCCAAGCCAGGACCTCCCACTCAGAGCAAAGTCCTGGCTCTGAACTCAGTGACGCCAGTGGGCTGTCCTCTCTCTGAGCTCTGATCTAACCCAAGGACAGATTTAGGCTGAGGGGCCTCGGATGGTCCTCCACCTCTGTGACACTGGAGAGGGGCTTCGGGTTGAGGACCACGCACTGTGGCCTTTGCCAGCACAGAGAGCTTGGGCATAGCCACTCAGGAGCCCAACCTGAGCAGTTTCCTAGAAGCGCTGGGCTGCCTAGGGGCCTCCCCAGTGGCAGGGAGGGAGGAGCCCCAGTGGGCTAAGATGCTAGGCTAGGGGTGGAGCAGGGATAGCCCTTACTGGAGGAGAACAACACCCAGGGCCATGAGGGCAGGAAGGAAAAGGAAAGAAACCCCTCAGGAAGGGAGGCGGCCTTGTCTCACAGCCACCTCTGCCCCTCTGGTCCCCCCTCTACTTGGGGTCCTGTTGTTTCAATACTGCTGCCATGCTCAGACCTAAAACGTTCACAGAGCCCCACACTTGGGTTCTCTCCATAGACCGATAGTTTTCAGCTCTAGAGGGGCTGAGTCGCCTGGGGAGCTTTGACAAACACTGGTGCCCAGGACCCACAGCAGAGACTCGGATTTAATTGGTCTGGGGTGCAGCCGGGTTGAGACCTCTGCCTTGGGGCCCAGCCTGTCCCCAGGTCAAGGGCACCTTCTCCAACACACCTCCCTCTGGCTGCCAGTACCTGAGGGTTCTTCTTCCTCCCCCTGGCTTACCCAGGACGACATTCCTGGTCTCTCCTGCAGGTGAGGGGCAGCCACCTTACCTAGCAGGTCCATAGTAAAGTGGCAGCTTCTGCTCAGGTGCGAGTGGAGGCTCACCACACCCCTGCCCCACAGCCGCCAGCTCAGGTCGGACGTGAAGGGGAGTCATAGGTCTGGTCCCCATGCCCCGTTGAGCACTGGCTGGACAGTGTCCCCTACCCAGCGCTATCCAGCCAGTCATGTTCCCGGCAGCTGCTGGAAGGGGCCAGTTCTGTGAGCCAGGCCAGCCTGGGTGTCCCCTTCTCTCCTGAACGGGCCTCACTGTGGCCTCCAGCCTCACCTTACTGCCACCAGTGCCCCATTTCAGGCCCTCCCTGGGTGATGTCCATGCCATGGACCGTCCCCTCCTCAGTCTCCCCTGCCACTTGCCCCAAATGTAGATCCTCTGGGAGCTGCCGTCAGCCCTGTCCTCACTCCACATTGTCCCAGCAGTGACTTTATCCAAACCACAGCTTTGATGCTACCCGTGCCCAAGGCCCTGTCTCTGAGCCCCAGCCTGGACTGCCCTTCTGAATTCCAGACCCCTTCCCCTGGCTGCTTCCTGAACCTCTCTCCGGGGTGAGCAGAAAGATGTCCCACAGGCACGCCTGACAGCCTGGCCACACCCCACTGACTTTCCCCATCACAGAAATGACACATTCATCTAAAGAATAGCCCCAACCTTGTCCTTGACTCCTTCCTCCCCCCTCCCCCTACTAAGCTCCCCAGTTGATCCCAGCACCCACATCTCCACTCTCTCTCCTTTCCACCTCCCTCCACCAGCCTGGTCCAGGCCACATCATTTGTCACCCAGACCACTGCAATCATCTCTTAACAGAATGTCCTGTTCCCCCTCTTGTGCCCTTCAAATCTTTCTCCTCATGCCAACTGTTGGGAATTTTGAAACATGGCAGCCTGGACATGCTGCCTCTCTACCTAACACCTCCCATGGCTCCCCACTTCTCTTAGGACAAAGTCCTCTTTAGGGAAGTTGATCCTTCATCCTCACCCCTTCTGCCCTCATCTCCTCCTTCCACCCCTTCCACTCCTTAGAGTTTCCCAATATACTGGGGTTGACACCTCTGAGATGCCACACCTGCTCTAGAATGACTTTCCCCCTTTCTTCAGCAAACTCCTATCCATTCCTCAAAACCTCCTCTGGGAAGCCTTCCAGGAACCTCTCAGTCTGTGTGTGGCAGTGACTTGGAGTACGTCTTGGTGTTTGACAGTGTGGAGCACAACTTCTGCTTTGGCTTTCGAGGTGACGACTCTTGCTATTGCCACGACCACGGGGAATTCACAGCCCTGCAGGGGCCCACAGAATGTGCAGTCGAGGGGAGAGATCGTCACACAGCCCTTGCATTAATGGAGTGTGGTGGGCAGCCCGCGCTGGTGGGAATTATTGGTGGGGACTTGTCAGACTTTTGTGGGAGGCCCTGTGCCTACCGCCAGGGCAGCAATCATCTTCCTCTTGTCCACCAACCATTGGCCTTTCTGCTCACCCGGCACCTACCCACACTGTTATGAACCACTCGCTACACACTACCAGTGGCTTCTTGCAGTGTGTGCAGCTGACCGCCCAGGGTCTACCTGTTGTCCACACCCCCTTCTTCCCCCAGAGTGCGCACAGTGGCCACCAGGGCAGACCCCCGGCGAGCTGACTGACAGCAAGAGCCGGGGTTTCAGCCCAGGCCCAGGACAGAAGCCAGTTTTATGAATGAAGCGTCTGAAACCGAAAGCTGCCAAGACGAGGACAGAGCAGTGCCGCACGCTGCTCCCCGGCCCGCCAGGGGAGAAGGCGACGGTGGCAGCAGCGTCCCCGCTCTAGTTCTCCCTGGTTCTCCCAGCCTCCTCCGCCACCCCCTGCCTGACTTGGAAGGGGTCGCCCACGTCCCCACGCCCCCATCTCTTCCCGAGCTGTCTTCCGTAAAGTGAGCTTTCTATATTTACTTAAACTTCTATTTAAAGAGGAATTCCTCATAATTACTCAGCCGCGGAGAGCTGACACTGTTTGGTTCTGTTTGTTTAGTTTCTCCTAGCGATTGGCAAAATGTCCTCAGTGGCTTTCAAGAGCAGATATAGACGAATGACCTGTTGGTCATAAAATAAAGTATGATGCTCTTTTCTGTCCTCATGGGAGATGGCATGCGGAGGGGACGTGCCTCACCATCCCACTCCATAAAAATGCTAAATCCAGTCATTTCGGAGGTTGAGTTTGTGAAGCGGTTTTCTAGTTTTCGAAGGGCCCTGCGTCATCTGGACACGGATGTGTCTGTGTGTAGAGCGCGTGTCCAGGACGCACAGACATTTGCACCCACGTGCAACCTCACCCATGGCACCCGGCAGACAGGCCAACAAAGGGAGGAAGCGGCGACTAATGACATCTATTTTTTTCTTCGAAAAATATTTAATTGATACTTGGCGTTTAGTCCAGTAGTGAATCTAAAACAGCAAGTTATTTATGTACGAATCATTCCCAGGGCACTTCTCTCCCTTCTTTCTAACCCTTCGCCGTCCCCCTGCCCCTGTAATGACTCTACGGAACACTCAGGGACAGCCCTGCTGCGACAAACCCAGAGGGAAGAGCTGTGCTGAGTGTTATCTGTGAAATGTAGCCAGTCACTGGACTTGGAGACGGTGGGTGATTTGGGGATCTTCAGGGGCGCGCTGTTGTGCTCCGAGCTCTCCAGTTAATCCCCGGGAGTTTGAAAGCAGGCAGGAAGCAGGGACAACTGTCATGCCTCCCCAAAGTGACCCAACCCCCCGGCCCACCACGGTCCCCTGTAGCATCCTACCATAGCCTTCCCGCAGGAGTCCCAGCTCCAACCCACTCCGGAGCCCTCAGCCACCTCCTGCTAAATGCTTTCAGCACACTTCGTGGGAGTGTGCTTGCCCTCTGCAGTCAGACTCTGACCCTTTTAGGGGTACGGGTCCTGTGTCTTGAGCCTCTGCAGTGTCCCCATATTCCCTATAGACAGGGTAGGGACTCACGGGGAGCAGGTGGTGACAGCGCAAACATGTGGCTCCACTCCGTGGTCTGCCTTAACCCGGCACAGCTCAGGAACCCAAAAGCTGTCTGTGGGGTTGTCGACCGAGGGCCCTTCCTGGACACCCCGTTGCTGCCGGGCCCAGCGTGAGGATGGCAGGGAGAAGCCGTCAGACCTCACAGGCACGGCCTCCGTTTCGGAATCCACCACCATTTCTCAGAGCTGGTGCGCAGGCCTGAAAGACGGCGCGGGCGGACAGCGATCCCAGCAAACCCACAACCAGAGAAACCGCCCCTCCATGGTGTTTGCAGCCCCTTCGTCACCCACTTCCCTGGAAGGCCCGATACGGTGCATGGGTTCATAGAGAGACCCACTGACCTATTGCCAGCTGTTCAAACTCCAGCGCAAATTAATGACATCATTCAGCAAACGTGTGTTAAGCAGCTCCTCTCCTCCAGGAGCTCGGCTTCACCGGCAGAGACAAAGCAGGTGGATCCCCGCTTTCACAGAGCTTATGGTCTAGCATAAAGGTGCCCAAACTTCAGGGCCATCGGAATCACCTGGGAGCATGTTAGCAACGCTGGGCCCCAGCCCCAGAGTTCAGATGTGTCTGAAGTGGGACCTGAGAATTTTCTTGTCTAAAAGGTTCCCTGGTGAGGCTGATGCTGCTGGTCTAGGGGCCACATTTTAAAAACCACTGGTCTAGCCAATCCCCATAGGAACAGGACCCAGGGAAGTGGCTTTTAAAAAGAAAAGACTGGGGTGCAGAAACACAGCAGGGAGCCTGAGCTGTCAGCAGCACGTGGCCCGAGGGTTGAAAAGCCTCCGGACTAGACGACTCTCCTACCCTTTCTGGTCTCGTTTCCCAGAGGATGGATGCGTTGGTAGGAGGGAGGGGTGGCATTTCAGGAAGTGGAGTTGTGGGCAAAGGTAGGGAGGCTGGCAGAGGATTCTGGAAGCCACTGGGGCAGGGGCAGAGTTGGAGAAGAGGAGGCTCTGAGGCTTGTCTTAGCTTCAGCCTGCTCCTCCTGGGCACCACCCCCCCTCCCCCGCAGACACTGCCGAGGCCCTGCTGGCCCGAGAAGGGCAGGCCGGGGCCAGCGAGACCTGGGAGCCTTTGCCGCCCACGACACCTACAGTTTTAGAATCTGGAGAGCAGATGCCTCTCCTTGCTAAGCAACTCCTGAAACAAACAGTTTGCTTCAGGGCTTTCTTTTTTGAAGCTGACTTTGTTGTTGGGGTGGGGAGATGTGTGTATAGATAAGCTTTTCAAAGTGATGACATCACAAGAATAATAAAAATGACACTTTGCACTCCGTGTCTTTCACCTCTGAGGCACATTTTCAAAAATAATCATGGGTCAATTCTCCTTCTTACCAGCTCCAGGGGCCGGGGTGGGAGCAGGGAAGGCGTCTGCGGACAGACAGGAGGCTCTGCCGATCACTTGGGGTGGGGTGGGGCTGGGAGCAGGGAGAGCGACAGTCGCCTCACCTTCCGGAGCCTGATTTCCCCATCTTAGAAACGGGCTGAGCTGGGTGGGCTTTAAGGAACTGATTTTAACTGGGTGTTTGACTAAAGCTTTGGTCCACCTTGCGGTGGTGTTTATTGTCCATGAACTTGACCTCGATACTCACATGTAGAACTTTTTCTTTTGGTATGGGACGGGGTCAAAAGCTGCTCCAGGTTTTGAGGGGCCCTGAAGCTTATCCAATTTGCCAGAGAGTCTCCTTAAAAAGAAGAATACAGAACTACTGATCAAAATCAGGTGCAAAGTCCTGGCAGGGGCCCAGGCTATGATGCGTCCCGATGCGCGGGGCTCTTAGCTGCACGCTCGATCCTCTTCCGTGTGTGGCAAAGGCCAACAGGCGTCCTGGGCAAATATCAGCTCCTGGAGTATCCGAGACCCTTGAGACTGTCACAGGCTTGTGTTGGCACTTTGCAAACCTGAGTGTCTCCGGCGCCCATCCCGCCCTGGCCCGTGTTTTGGCCTTGACACTGAGTTGCTAGGCAACCATCTATCCTATAGGAATTCACACTCCTTCTTCCAGGCAGACACATTTAATTTCAGGCCCAGAGTGCTTGGTGACGCGGGGTGTCACCAGCCTGCGCCCTCACAGAAATAGCCCGAAGCACTGAGTCAAAAGTAGCTGGGGGAACTGATCCCCACATTTGATCTTAATCCACTAAAATAGCTTGGTCCTGTTTATGGGGCCGTTCCGAGAGGGTACGTGGGAGCCTGGCTGTGCTCATGGCTTCCTCCCTCCTGCTGGGTGTTTGCCTTTCTGTGGCCATCACGGGAGACATCCGCGGTGACTCAGGGCCCTGAACATGATGTAACAGTCCTGGCTCCCAGGCGGGGGAAGGGGACATGTGACAGCCTTGGAATTCCAGGCGGGACCCTTGGTGCAGGCCTGCCAGTTCCTGACCAAGGTCAGGTGCGGCTGAGAGCTGGGCTCACCAGCCCCAGGAGTGGAGGCTGAGAGGGCGTCCTGGCCTCTCCTTGGCCCCCTGGGGACGGCACATCTGTCTCTAGAGCAGCGGTTCTCAATCTTGGCTCCACGCTTGAATCACTTAGGGTGTTTTAAAAGATACGGATTCTGATGTAACCGTGAGATTCTAATGTGCAGCCGGGTTGGGAGCCAAGGGACTTCTGCCCAGTGTCCCCTCCCGACCAGCTGCTGAGCTTTTCCCTTTTGGCAAGCGTCTCTGGGGCCCTGAGCACCCTCTGGGTTCTGACATTCCTTTCCTGACTTGAGCAGAGCTGCCCCTCCCGCCGGGAGCCAACCTTCCTCCGGCACCAGGTCTCGGCTGTGGGCCTACTGTGTGCCTTGCCCAGGGCCAGGCACCCTTGGACAGGGCCCCACTAGGGTGCAGGGGAAGAGGCAACACTCCTCCAGAGGCTGTGGGAGGCTGGCCTGGGGCTAGGGCGGGAGGAGAATAGAGGTGAGCTGGTTGCTGGGCTTTGGAAGTACAATAAAGGCAGTGTGTTTACTGGTAAAAACAGAGCGCTAAGCTCGCAAACAAACACCGGCTAGCCACTGAAATAAGATTTTATAATTTGTTCATTGGTCAGTTATTTTTTTTATTTTTTATTTTTAATTGTGGTATAAAACATAAAATAAAATTTACCCTCATAACCAGTGTTGTTTTTTTTTTTTTT